>LBNU01011956.1:398864-415164 GCA_014162995.1 Artemisia annua | reverse complement strand
GCTCTTGGTAAAGATACATCAAATCCGTTTATGGCTTGCAATTTGCCAAAAATTGTATGGTACTCGACTCACCATATCTTTAATTAGTGAAGAGTTGGCTAGCCCGCAAGATTATGGGTTGTGGTAAAGGCAGTTGGAAAACCATAATTGGTAATCAGCTCACCAAAGATAATAACTATGTTTTATCTAAGAGTTGGCTAGTCCAGAAGCAAATGGCTTCTGGTAAAGACTAATCAAACCCGTTGAAAGCTGGTGATTTGCTCAAAATCACATGGTTATCGGTGTACCATAGTTCTTACTTGAACTGAAACATTTGGCTACTCCAGAAGTGATGGCTTTTGGTAAAGAGATTAAAATCCATAAAATTTTCATAAATATTGCTAGGGACTAGCAATAATTTAGTGTGGGGGATTGATGAGTGCTCAAACACTCATCATTTTTGGTAAAATCTGAACTGCAAAACATACAAAAACACTCAGAAATGCATCAAAATACTGAAAATATTTCAAGATTGTGTTTTATATGTTTTAGATGCAAAATGAGTATAAACAGATGAAAAACGTACAAAGTTTGCAAAATTGGCAGTTTTAGTCCCCTAACTTTCAAAAGTTGGCAAAAATAGTCCCTGGAGTTTAAAAATGTGGAGTTTTATCATTCAAGGTCCATGAAATGTTTTAAGTTATCAAAATTGGTCCTTGAATGAATTTTTGGGCAAATGGCAAANTCATTTAAGGTCCTTGAAATGTTTTAAGTTATCAAAAATGGTCCTTGAGTGAATTTTTGGAAAAATGGCAATTTTGGCCCCTGAACTTTTGGAAAATTACAAAAATGGTCCTTGGGTATTTAATAATGGAAAAATGGCATTTGTGGTCCTTGTGTTATTGGAGTTTGGCATGTTTGGTCCTTTGGAATACATTGGGAAAGTTGCACTTCACACCCCTCAATTTTCAGAAATTACATAATTGGTCCCTAAGCTTAGTTAATACACCAAATGGACCCTTATGTTATTTATAAACCCAAAATAACCAAACCCATTTCTACCCCAAGCCCTTTCCATCTCCCTGGCCCAATGTCACCCACGGCCCAAGACCCAAAATATAACTTCCCCCGTTTTTTTTATAACCACCCCAGTCAAACCTCCTTTGACTCCATCTTCTCACCCTTCCCACAAAACCTGCTACTTTTTCATCTCCACCATGCTTCCACCTCACCTTCACCAAATCTTGTCCCCTTGGACTCAACAACCTTCCAAAGTGCATTAATGACCCCCAAAATCCTCCAAGCTACTCCCATGTGTTTGTACCAGTTTGGCGCCAAATTCAACAAAGGGTCAAGATTGAGTTCTACTCATCCTAGGGTCAAGATTGAAGCTGGGAAAGGACAAGGGAGCACTCTTAACCCTAATTCACATATATAAAAAGGGTATTGTAGCAGAGGAATGGGAGAGTCAGTTTTTAGTAGTTTTTATATGTAATTTAGATCGAATTTATATGTCCTGTTTTACTTTAGTGTAATCTCTTTTCTTTGTATCTTTCTCAATTTAAGTTTAGTTTTCAGTTGTAATACTTTTCTTTTAAGTTAATTCTAGTGATATTCAGTTTCCAAGTAATTTCAAATTTTACTTAATTCCCTCAATTTTCACTAAGTGGTGTTCTTTAACTTTTATTTGTACTATAATTGACCTCAGAAGCTTTTATAAGCTGCTTATGAGTTTTCTTAAATCATTGACTTGAGAAAACACAGAAAAAAATAGAAAGAAAAATACTAAGAAAGAAAAGAAAAAAAAAATCAAGAAAGAAGAAGAAGAAGCTGTAGCAGAACTGATGATGGAATATGGTTTAGAGTCTCATGGGAGACACATAGGTGGTTCTTGGTTCTTAATTCTCAGATTCCTGGCTTTGGATGTCAAGTAATGTTTTAGACTTTATCCTTCTATATTGTGTGATTGTTCTTTGTTGTATTTGACTGCCACAACCTGTTTATTTAAGTTCATTATGGCTTAGTATAGGGTAATTAGCTCAGATTGTGTCTTAATTTAGTCATTTGCTTTTAAATTTCTCAAAACAGTTTCTATAGGAGTGTTTGGCATTGCTTAGATTATTTAGTCAGAGTTGTTAGTAAGAGTTAAGGTTTGTGAGATTGCTGTTCTTAGGCATTTAGTAGCTCAGTGTAATCCTTGTCTTGGTCAACTTCTAAGAAAAATTCAAAGTTACATGCCAAGTCATCCAACAGCTTAACTGCTGGTAATTTGGGCTTTCAAAATCTTGAATTCAGTTTGGAAGTAGTTTAGGAAGTCAAATTTCACTTCATTTAGGGTAATTATATCATCAGAAATCAAATAGGCTCACTCAAAATTCATTTTAGTCAACATTGCATGTTCTTTATAAAAGTCAAATTTTTCATGTCTGGTTAAAATGGGACAGATTTCATCGGGTTGTGCAGTGTTCAAAATGGATTGGAAATGAAATATTATTGTTGTTTTGTGAAATCTTGGTGCTTGTGAACTCATTTCAAAAAGAGATTTTAGATTTGAACATCATTTGCTCATTGAAATTCAAGGCAAAAGTGACCCAGTTGGCCTGTTTCTTGCCCTGCACCCAGGTTTGAGACAGATTGCTTTTGATCATAAGTTGATCAATTCTAGGCAAATTTGTGTGTTCTTTGCTGATTTAGAAACCTCCCTAGGTGAACTTTAGGTTTGTGCTTTTAGTTTTCCCCAATCAGCTTTTGAGAGTGCTTATTTAGCTTTTTCTTTTGGCCACTTTTCTTGTCTGTTGTTGTTGTGCTCAGTTTAGCTGAGTTGATTTTGATTTTGTTCTTGTTGATTTTTCTTGTTGTTATTGCTGATTTAGTTTTTGTGTATGCTCTTTGTTGTTGTTACTATTGTTGTTTATCTGCTTGCATAAGCACTTGTGAGCTTATTAGCTAAATTGAGCTTCCTAGTTCATTGTTTGCTGTAACCATTGTTCTAGTACTATTGATTTTGTGATTTTTGATGAGTTTGTTGTTATTGGACTGGTTGTTGTTACTTGTCATTGTTGTTGCTTTGTTTGTTCAAAATGGATTTGCCTATTAAAAATCTTAGCAGTCTTCAAAAGTAGGAAAACATAAGGTTTTGCATATTGTTCTTGATTCTGTGTTGTGTGTTGTTTTGAATCTGTTTCCCAGCAACATGGATTGAAATTGTGGTTGTGTTTATGTTTGTAAATCAGTAAACAAAAGAAAAAAAAAAAAGATTTTTGCCAAAAAGGAAACCAAGGGATTCGAACCCTGGTCTCCCCATCCACACATCAACACCCCACAACACAGACCCTTTACCAATTGTGCCCGAAGGTCTTACAAGAATCCTTTTCCAAATCTATTATTTAAGCAACCTTTGGCATTTAGGCCTAATAAGCTGTTTAAGCTTATTGTGGCTTATTTCTGAATTGGACCCCCATCTTTTATATTTTTCTTAGGTTAGAATTAGTTCAAAGTATTTTGTAAAAAAGTTTCAGATTTTTCTTTTTAGTTTTAGTATTTATTAGAATTTAACTTTTGTTATTTAGTAATTAAATCATNTGTTTGCTGTAACCATTGTTCTAGTACTATTGATTTTGTGATTTTTGATGAGTTTGTTGTTATTGGACTGGTTGTTGTTACTTGTCATTGTTGTTGCTTTGTTTGTTCAAAATGGATTTGCCTATTAAAAATCTTAGCAGTCTTCAAAAGTAGGAAAACATAAGGTTTTGCATATTGTTCTTGATTCTGTGTTGTGTGTTGTTTTGAATCTGTTTCCCAGCAACATGGATTGAAATTGTGGTTGTGTTTATGTTTGTAAATCAGTAAACAAAAGAAAAAAAAAAAAGATTTTTGCCAAAAAGGAAACCAAGGGATTCGAACCCTGGTCTCCCCATCCACACATCAACACCCCACAACACAGACCCTTTACCAATTGTGCCCGAAGGTCTTACAAGAATCCTTTTCCAAATCTATTATTTAAGCAACCTTTGGCATTTAGGCCTAATAAGCTGTTTAAGCTTATTGTGGCTTATTTCTGAATTGGACCCCCATCTTTTATATTTTTCTTAGGTTAGAATTAGTTCAAAGTATTTTGTAAAAAAGTTTCAGATTTTTCTTTTTAGTTTTAGTATTTATTAGAATTTAACTTTTGTTATTTAGTAATTAAATCATTATAAATAGAATTTTCATCAAATAATTAATTTTCTTTTTTTTCTAAAATTTTCTTTTATCATTAGGCTAGTAAAAAATAAATTTTCATACCCGTAGGACTTTTATTTCTCAAATTTCACTTTTTATTTTTACGCGTTTGCGTTATTTTTAATATAAACGCGCGGTTTTAATTTTAAATATGTTTTAGGGTAATTTAGCTTTACGTTTTTGTTAACTTAGCTTGTTTAACTCGTTTTCACTTATTTTCTCTTAGTTTAAATCATCAAATCACTCATAACCCTTTTTCCGTTCAAAATCACTTGATCTCAAATTCGTTTTCGATACAATTCACTCCTCATCGGGATTTAAAACGACCCGAGGAATTCCTATACTCTCCTTGGTGCATTGAGCCTTTTATAGTTTGACTTTAATTGACCAATTCTTTGGTTGACTTTTGTTGACTGTTTCTAGGCCAATCAATAAGTAGGGCTGAGGTGGGTAGTCAGAAAAATTTGAAAAGTTGTTGAATGTATTCGAGTTTTGATTATAAAAGGATGAATTATTTGAACCACAAAACAAACAACTTCCATTCTGAAGGTTGTTACCACACCGTTCGCACGTCCACAATCGAGGTCTTTGCAGCAATTCCTCCAAAGCGCGCGTGTTCGCCATTAAATGATATGAAGATAAGGAGATTATTTTGTTGGTTTTATGTTTTGAAAATGAAAAGTTAAAAGTGAAAACCAATTTTGAAAAATAAAATCTTTTTGGATTTATGATTTTAGAAAAATGGAAATCAAAAGTGAAAACAAATTGGAAGAGAAAATATATTTGTGTTTTTATATTTTGGAAATATTTACAAAAGCGTTAACTTCTCGAAAGAAGGGTCTTCAAAACACATTACTCAAACGATCGAACGACTAAATCTTATCAACCGCTCCCCGGCAGCGGTGCCAAAAATTTGATCGAGGCAGAATTAAGCGGTTAAGCTTAAACACGAGTCGTAGTCCCAACGAGGGTTGAATTGATCTTGTCGATTGAGTCGTGAGATATGTGAGATGAATAGGTTTTAAAAGTTGATTTGGTTTTGATTATACTACAACGACAATTAAAATGCGGTTAAAATAAAGGAAAGCAATAAAGTGACGCAAAGAAAATAAACAAGTAAAGTTGCATGAAATAAAGTGACTTAAAGAAAGCAAGAATTAAAGTGCGATAAGTAATTAAAACGGTAAACGAATTTAAAGACAATATGTTTGCAAAGCGACGTGAGTAAGTTTGTTAAATGTGAGCTTGATAGTTTGTGACGAATTATTTTCCTTTCTCGAGATTAGTTGTCACTTAATCTTTTGAAGAGATGATAATTCTAGATGAGTGATTTAATTGTTCTTCGGCTTTTGTTCTTCAAATGATTAAATCACATATCTAAATAATCTTAACGACTATTAATCACAAGCCTTTCACGCCCACACTTAGCTCGCAAACCGAGTCACTAAGAACACACGAATTAAACTACTCACGACTCATTTTAAAGAAAGTAAAGCGATAAAGAAATTAAACGTGAACTAGAAAAATAGATTGTTTATGGTTTTTAAGATTTAAGAAAAACGAAAAGTAAAATTAATTAGACACTAAAAGAAAAGTTTAAGACTAAGTGAAATTAAATAAATAAAGTGTAAATCTAAAAGTGAAAAGACATTGAACTTAAGAAAACGTTACTTAAAAGATTTAAGAAAATTTCGGCAGAGTTTCGTTTAGATTTTAAAGAAATAAAACCTCACTCGATAAGACGATGAGGGTGAAGCGTGCCTAACTCGGCATATAATAAAAAATGAAACTCGAAAGGTGGAACCAAACCATACTCGCAACTAAATGAAATGAACAACTCCATACTCGCAACTCTGACTCCATACTCGCAAAGAAGCTAGGTCCATACTCGCAAGACTTAATCTTACTCGCTAAAAAAAATAAAAACCATACTCGCAAACAGAACAAGACCATACTCGCAAAATTGACTCATACTCGCAAGACATGTGACTTAGACTCGTACTCGTAAAAATAAAAATGATACTCACTACAATCATGAACCATATTCGCTAAACCAAGTTTCAAACTCGCAAGAAATCAAATAAAAAATCCCATACTCGCTAGAAACTTACTCATACTCGCTAAACCCTAACTCTAGAAAACCAAACTCGCAAAAACACTCATAAGCTGCTGAAAATCATTAAACGTGGCGATGAAATGGAATAGACATGCAAAAGCTAATAAGGAAACTTGAAAACTCATATATGTAACACCCCCAAATTTGGGATACGCAGCGGAATTAAAGCTGGGTGTTACTTCATGGCACAACAGTTATAATAATAGAAAACTAACTCAAATTGAGTCGTATTAAAAGATTTTATTATTCAAATATCAGAGTTTACAAAAATGAGGTCCCAGTAGGTTTTACAGTTTGTCAAATAATTTATCAAATGACAATAAAATCTTTAGCCTTCTTTCCGTATCCGTGCCTCTTCATGCTATCCTTGTTTAATATAAACCTGAGATAAACATGCTAAAAAGTCAACACAAAGGTTGAGTGAATCCATAGCGTTTATAAAAATAATCATTTGAACACAAGCTAAGAGATGATAAATCAAAGATGTCACAGTTCAGTATATTGCCGTAAGCCTCATGACACGCAACCTTAACAGTAGGCATCATAGTAATGAGCTATGATGGAGGTTACAGACATCATAGGGATGATATAGTAACAAGGCCCTCAGGTAGGAATTTTCCAACTTCCTATTTTTCTTCAAATATAATGCATTTGGCTACCTATCCGGTAACACAAATGGGGCGTCAACTGCCAATAGATCTATTCATTATACTCGCGTTCACTCGCAAGTGATTAAGGGTCATGATACGAGGGGCTTTATCAGAGATGGCAACAGTGGTAACTTAGGCAATATCAATCAGGATAGCATACAGAAAAATACTTGTGTTCGGTTTTGTAGCATGTATCTCCCCACAAGTTTGAAAAACGTATAAAAATAGTGGGACTATGAACTCACCTTGATGTTACCGTAGTCTGGATGGAAAACAAGTTTTAAATAAAGTTGATAAACGTCTCCGACACGTAACCTGAGTTGATATGTCAAGTTTTTTCAGTATATATGAATATACATACATTTATTACTGATCCCGTTAAAGGTTTGTTAATGATTATACGTTTAATGAGTTAATGAAATGTTTATTCAAAGTTTAGTGATATCATTATCGTGTTTATATATTAGTTAACCTAGTTCTCGTGATAATATGAAAATACTACACTTTTTACCCAAGAGTTTTAGATATTGACAAAATCAGCCCTTGTACTTATAAGTTTGAAGAAGTTACAGAATTAGCCCAAGAAAACTCTATCTTTCATTATTTAAAAAAGTTACCCTATAGTTTTCAAGAAAATAATAAAAGGGTACGTTTGGTATGTGTTAACGAGGCAAAAACAAGCTCAGTTTTAGACGAGGCCGTACAAGGTTTTTACAAAGTTCTTGATCCTTTCAAGTATTTGCCAGGTGGTCTATCTAATGGTTCAAACTAGAGGTCATGAGCTCTTGTGGTTTAGTCGAAATAATTTACCAAAGTTGAGGGGTTGAGGCGTTTTGACAAAAAGAGTAATTTCAGTGGGTGACAAGCCCAAAAGAGTCTTAAATAAAAACTAGACGAGCCAAGGTTTTTACAAATCTTTTGTTATTTTAATATCTATGTCGTAAGGTCTTTTAAAATGGCCAAGTTACAGATTTTATAGACTTTATTCGATAGGTTCAATAAGTAGACAAAGATGGTTACTTGGGGCGTTTCAACAAAGAAAGGAAGAAAAGAAAACGAGATTTTGACCTCGAAACATTATGAGACTTTCNGTGCTTAAGGATAAGTACACTGAGGTTTATAATGAGTTTTACTAATATTATGATCTCATGCATTATTAACTTGTACCCAAGCTTAAAAACTTGTACTTTAACGTTTAAGACTTAGATGATATATAATAACTTAAGGTTTTATGAAAACATTAAATATGTTAGTGAAGAAACGCAAATAATAAACGAGAGTTGAAAAGATTTATTATTAACATATAAAGATATTTATTTAAAACGAATTTAAGGGAACACGTTAAAAAAAAATTTTAGACGTGAAAAATGGACAGGTATTCTATTCATATTAGTGGAAATTTACTGGTGGTTACAATATAAACTTGTAATAAAACTTGATAAAACACTCGTTTGGATCAACATAAGCTACAGGACGCAAGCTTTTAAGAAAAATTATCACTAGATCATTTAATAAAACTAAAATCAATAAATCCCACTCAAAGAAACAAGATTAAAACATGTAAATTTGTAAGAAATCTAGAGAGAGAGTAGAGAGAGAAAGCGTATAAAATTCATTCAAAATAAAACTTACATTAATCCTACTCCTACTCCTATGAGGACCAACCCTCTAAATCTAACCAACCCTCTAAATGAGATCTAATCTTCTATTTATAGGCCAAGAGCTTCTAAAGTTTGACAATTGTTGCAATATAAGCCCTTGGACCTTTACAATTCATGATATTTGCACTAAAACTCCGTTACAAACTACTAAACGTTCTAAACATTAAACGTAACACTAATGTAACTTGAGGACTCGTGTTGACGTGTATTTCAAAGGTCGTCAAAGATGTAAAAGTGAACACTTGCTCGAACTTGGAAAGCTTTTTCTCATAAATCTCTTTCAACTTCGATTAAGCGTTTCCTTCATCTTCTTGAGCTTTTAAGAGATAACTTTGTCGTCTTGGGCTTTTCTTAAGTAGATAACATCGTTGACTCGGTTTTTTGACACTTTTCCACATCTCGTGCTCGTTTTAGGGCTTTTTGGTTGATTTTTGTGTCGTTTTTGCAATATCCTTTCCTGCACAGTCACAAACACAAAAACACGATATCTTTGGCGTTTAACGTTAGTTTTTGGTCTTTTAGAGTCCGAAAATGGGGAATAAAAGGTATGTGAACAAGCACATACCAAAATCCCCCAGACTAAGGTATTGCGTGTCCTCACGCAATGTAATCACGTCACGCTTTAAAGATAAATAATTTCAAACCTCTCTTTACTAACTTTGAAAAGTAGCAAAACGTTCAAAGGAGATACGAAATCATTTATTCCCTAAAACGCCCCGGTTTTCCATTTTATTTCATATGCTACTTTACTCTACTCACTTTAGCTTATGACGGTGTGCTTGACTTTCATTATCTTGCAATAATGATTAAGGGTCATAGAGTAAGAACACGATTCAAAGAAAAGTGACCGATTGGATAAAATTCATCGTCCCTGATTTTTCACAAGCCCCCAAACTAAGCGTAAAAACGGATCATTGTTTAATTACAAGTTAGATGCCAACGCTACCCATGGAAGTTACTCGTGTACCTCTTGCTCCCATTTTCCTATTTTTGTATCTCATTATTTTATTTTTGTGAGAGAAATGAATTTCTTCATAAGCATCTCGTTTCATATTTTTTAGTCCGATAAAGATACCAAATTCAGACGCTAAGTAGTTATCGATCTTCTCTTAAGAAGGTTTTCTCGAGAAATGTGGTCCACATCAAGGATATAGGATACATACAAAGACTTTGGGATACATCAAAATAGACATAAGTTGGAGAGTACCTTCACGTGCACCTCATGCGCCCGATCTAGGATCATTCGCATGCACCTCACGTGCTACCAACTTTAGTCTTAACACTTAAACTCATAATCCATAAATCTTCAACATACATCCTTATTATTTTTTTTTAGCTTCTGCTTGCCTTAGTAACTTTTCAACTCCGAACCTTCACGGTCTCAATCCAAGACCTACCGCCAACTGCTAGGGTTAGAATGTAGGATCCAAGGTCCGATCTCAATCCGAAGTTTTAAAGCACTTTAGCTCTTATGAATACGGGGCTTTAGGGTAGCTCCGAAACCACATGCGTACTACGCTATACAACGAAATACAATACAATACAACTCAACTGGCGTGTATCCTTGATGTGTACCCAATTTTTCAAGCAAAGATTCTCTTAAGAAGATAAAGAACTACTCATCGGCTAAACCTAATATCTTTAATTATTTAGCACAAATATGGGGTGAAGCAATTTTGTGGGAACAAAAAGACATGAGTACCTTCGATGAGCTTTAAAGAGATCCAACTACTCTATGCTTAGCATCTAACTTCTAAAGAAACTCTATCATTTCACGTTCTCCGCAAATTTAAAATCTCAAATAATGAAATCCGCGAATACTTAGCCGATAATCAAGCCATGCATATATAAAGTCAAGTACGGGAGCCGACAAAAGAGTAGCTCCTTGTGTACAAAACTAGCAAAAGCTTTTGTGATCATCAATGGTTAAGGGAACAAGCTAGGGCTCAACACGCCCGGATCAAGTCAAAATTTTTATTCTCACTCTTACCTAGTAGGAAAGTCAAACGCGGTGTCAAGACTTTTATTCTATTTTTGCACAATTTCTAATTTTTTTCTCATTTTTTTCTTTGAAAATTTTCAAAATTTTTCAATTTTTGTGGTTTTTGAGGAAAAACAGGGTTGCGTAAGTAAACAACAATGGTGAAAGTGCTAGGTCAATCAAATCGAAGATTCACCCCCCCAGACTAAAGATAAACATTGTCCTCAATGTTTAAAAGGTAAGGGTAATCCTAACAATAATTCTAAGGCCGTTTATTAAGTATGCCAAAGATACCGTTAGTCGATAAGATTTTGGATATAAGATTTCCGTTGCAGCATCAATACATGGGACTCGAGTGGAGATGAGATGATCCAACGAGCGCGAGAGTCATCATGAATTGGGGAAATCCTGCACATACACAAACAACCAAGCAAACACAAGATTGGAAGAGGTCGCCCTCCTCACGTTACTTATTAGAAAATAAAGATGAAATAAAAGGATAAGCATGGGGTGCCTCCCACGAAGCGCTTTGTTTATGGTCGAGTCGTATAGCTTAGACTCGCCCCAAATTTACTTGTCCTTGGGGGAGCAAATGAAACACACAGCTTGAAAAGCGATGATGCCGGGATCAAAAACAACATCCTCACTCGCGGAGGAGTGGGAAAGTGAAGANATATAATAAATAAGAAATCACGAGAACAAAATAATAACGTTAGCGACAAATATTAGACTAATAACTTAGTGTAATATCGTCGGAAACCTTATTATATTTTTGTCGTATAAATGAAATAATCAAGTTGAAAAGGAATGGTTTTACGAATTATAACGAACGTTTGGAAATAAAACGAGACCTTGCGAGTTATAAGATATTTGAGGGCACTTAAATCCAAGTTCGACCATTTTATTTTTTTGTTGACTATTGGTGCTACTCACGGATATGTAACGTCAATACACCCAGTCTATATAACTATATAACTTGTTTAATCGACGGATTAAATAAGGCTTATTTAGTTATATCGAAGGGGTTATTATCGGATATTATATCTTACGACGCCTTAGGTCGTGGTAGGAGTTTGAGAATAATAAGTTAATAAATATTTTTGTGAAGTTATCGAATTGACGAATTCGATAGATTTCGGGAACCTATTTATATCACTTATTAAACTCAAGGACTTACCGTGTAGAACTCTATGTGATATGTGATTTAGGTTTTGGGTATAATCTTGGAAGAATATATTAGGTAAATAAATTATGGAGGGTTATCAAGTCGACGGATTTGATAAACTTCGATGATTTATTTAAATGATATATTGGACTAACATTAGAATCGTAGGTTGTTACTATTATATCTTATGGTTGTGTTTTCTTGGTTGAGTTGTGTCGACCCTCCACCCGCATGGATACCAAACACCAAACTAATATGAGAATAACAAGAGAAATGGATTTTTGGAAAGTAAAAAGGAATACGTTCGGGATTGGGAATATTTGATTTTGAGGAATTAATCCTGAAATGAGTTTATATTGTTAGGAAGTGCCGAGTCCGTAGTTGCTGTCTTTTGAGTTGTGATACGTCTTACCACTACCGATTTCTTGTGCTGATATCTGGACTTGAGGTGAGTCATAGCCCCACTTTTACTCTTGAACTTTGTTTTCAATACTTGGGGTGAGAAACATGCAAATGGTTTTATGTGGACTATTATCGCCTTTGTTTTCAAAACTTGCTATGCTTATAGAACTAGGTATGTAACATCAACCCTAGCCACATAGTGAATCTGGTTATCGCGTGTTGTCTAGATATGGTTAGATGAGGTTGGAAGTAACATCAACCCTAGTCACATAGTAAATCTTATTATCGCTTGTGAACTAGACATGGTTAGATGAAGAGAATGGTTAGTTAAGGATTATGTGGTTGGACTATAGTGTGCACCTATAGGATTCTTGCGTTGTGATTTGAGGCCTAGTCTAGCTAGCAAGCGTTTTGCGTGTATGTCCACTTGATTTGACTATGAATGTAAACCTATGATCTCACCAGCGAAAGCTGACTTTTAGCACGTTTTCTCAGGTAATTAAGTAATGATTTGGATGCTTGGATTGGAGGCTTGGCTTGGCAATATGGTTTAAGGATCTACTTTTCTAAAAACTCTGATATGTATTGTGGACCTACTTTTATTTCTTTTGGGCCTTACTTTGGTGAATTTGGGATGAATGTAGACTTTAAAACCCCGTTTGGATGTGTTTTTACTCATGTTTACTTTATCTCGTTCTTTTATGACTTGTGTTGGATACCAATCCCCGTAACACCTCGAAAGCTTGTTGAGTCTTCCGCTGTACCAAATTTTGGGGGTGTTACAAATGATGTCTTTGGTGACTTATATTAGTGCATTGATAACCTCTGTGTCTAGCTGAGCACTGCTTGGGCTGCTATACCCCTTCCTCGCCTATTTAATCTGACGTCTTTGGATAAATAGGATAAACATAAGTAATCATTAAGGGTTTACTCGCCGATATAATGAGATCCAACGAGAAAGATTTAATTAACATACACTTCATATAAAACTAGCAATAAAACAAGTGACAAGCTACTTAATTATCAGGACAGGTCTTCTTATAGTCTATATTATCTATCTGTGTACGTGTATGCTATTCACTGATTCGTGCTCATTAGTTTAATTTACTGTTTAATTCAACCAATCTGTGCCAGTTTCTCAGGCTGAACCCCCTTGCGTTAGATTAGGCTGTAAAACTAACTTAGGATATTAAAATACTGATTAGGTTAATTAGATAATACGTTCCACTCTTAGTGATCGACACTATATTTACCATTATATTCATACTGACCGGGTACACTGCTCGTTAAGTGTGTGTGTTATTGATAAGTCGGCTAAATATAAATTTTAAACTTGAGTAGGCATTAATACTGCTAAACCGCAACGACACATCACGCGCATCAAGTTTTTGGCGCCGCTGCCGGAGAGTGAATTGTATTTATCTGTTAATTTGATTAGTATTTTAATTAGATTTTTCTTTTTATTAGGTTTTTAGATTCTAACCACTAACTTGTTGTATATTAGTTAGATTGCACTCATTGTATAATTTGCATATTTACTGTTTTTGTTTGTTTTTATTTTCTGTAATTTTTATTTTTATTTTTATTTTATTTTTCTTTATTTTGTTGTACTAACTGCTGACGTTGTATTGTGCTGATACAAACGATACGGCACATCTGTTTCACAGATGCGGCGTATTGCGTTTTAATTTTATAAATACAACGCGTTTAATAATTCGAGTACGACACATCTTTTCTCCAAGATACGGTGTATTCTGTTTTTAATAAGAATTTTTCGAAACTTTAATGCCATATGACGCATCTGTTTTTGCAGATACGACGTATTATATATTTAAATTAAAAACAGTTTTTGAATTAATTAAAGAGAAGCGACACATCGATTTTTATCGATACGGCGCATTTACTGAATCAAAAATCTTGTATTTTGAAACGTAACAAAGATACGGCGCATTAGCTTCTGCTTATGCGGCGCATTTAATTTTTTTTTAAATATAACTGATTTTTGATGTTTAACAGATACGGCGCACTCTAATTCAAAAGCGGCGTATCGATTTTCTGAATAAAAGTCTGATTTAATTTTAACGTAACCAGATACGGCGTATCCTTTTTCTAGGATACGGCGTATCGTTTGCAGATATCAATTACTTTTATTTTTCTTTTTCCCGAACGGAAAAAATTATAACTTACTTGTACTTTGGTAAGTTTTTACTTTGAAATCTACCTGTTTTAAATTACAGGAACGATGTTTGATATTTTCCCCAACTGGTTCGGAAAACCTCGAAGAAATCTTACCATGGAAGAGTTTGCACTAATAATCGCTCAAGCAAGTGAAAAAGAACATCAGGAAGCAAAGAACTTTATTAATGAATTCAAGGCTAGTCTCGAGCTGTTACTAAAGGAACAAAACAATATGATTAATGGATTGACAATTGAAGTGCACCAATTGACAACAGTACTTAACAAGGTTCTTTTGGTAAGGCACGACTTGAAAGGAATTACAACTAGAGGCGGTAAATCAACCTTTAAAATTGGAGAAACACCCGAGGATAACAACACAAACAACATTTCCCCTGGAACTGTACCATCTGAGCAAGAACAACCAAATGAGACTAATCTAGAACCTGAAATTAGAGAAGAACCTTCTATTGAACCGAAACGATCAACGCTTCCTTTTCCACATAGGGTGAGGAAGGAGAAAGAAGATGCCTATCAAAGAAAATTCCTGGAAAATCTCAAGCAGCTGCAATTAAGCATACCGCTTATGTAAGCCCTAGTGCAAATGCCAAAATATGCTAAATATCTGAAGAGCTTGCTAACCAACAAGTCCAAACTTGAAGAAGCTTGCACTGTAACAATGAGGGAAAGAAGCTCAGCAGCCTTGCTCAACAAGCTTCCATCTAAAGAAAAGGATCCAGGGAGTTTCACTATTCCTTGTCAAATTAAAGATTTATATATTGGAAATGCTTTAGCCGACCTAGGAGCTAGTATAAGTCTTATGCCATTTGCTAGTATAAAAAATTNTATGCTAAATATCTGAAGAGCTTGCTAACCAACAAGTCCAAACTTGAAGAAGCTTGCACTGTAACAATGAGGGAAAGAAGCTCAGCAGCCTTGCTCAACAAGCTTCCATCTAAAGAAAAGGATCCAGGGAGTTTCACTATTCCTTGTCAAATTAAAGATTTATATATTGGAAATGCTTTAGCCGACCTAGGAGCTAGTATAAGTCTTATGCCATTTGCTAGTATAAAAAATTAGGCCTTGGTGAATCAAAACCTACTAGGATGTGCTTAGAACTAGCTGATAGGTCATTGCAATACCCACTAGGAATAGCTGAAAACATATTGATAAAAGTTGATAAATTTGAACTACCTATTGACTTCGTTATCCTCGATATGCCTGAAAATTCTAGGATGCCTATAATTCTAGGACGACCCTTTTTAGCCACTGCTAGGGCCATGATTGATGTTTTTAATAATAAGATAACTCTTACAATAGGTAAAGATGAGGTTGAATTTAATATGGAATAATTTATGAGTAAAAATAGTTCTGAAGATGATGAATGTTATAACGTCGATGTTTCAGATGACACGATTAATCAATTTACTCAAGAATTGTTAAAAAATGATCTACTTGATTCTTTTCTGCTAAAAAATTTAGAAGACACTATTGCTATAGAAGATCAAGTTGATGAAAATCCTTTTATTAATGACTTCGCTGTTGATTCTGCTGTTTGTAACTCAATACGGCGCATCAGTAATTCCGATGCAGCGCATCTATCTAAAAACAACAGCTACGTAATAAAAGAACATGTTTATTCCGCTAGTGCTAATGAAATTGATGAAGTTAAACCTGTACTTAAGGATCTTCCTTCTACTTTAGAGTATGCTTATTTAAATGGGAATACTAATTCACCCGTTATTATTGCATCTAATTTAACACCAAAAGAAAAAGAATCTCTTTTGCAGGTATTGTATAAACGAAGAGGAGCACTAGCATGGAAAATGTATGATATCAAGGGAATTAGCCCGTCATTCTGTACGCATAAGATCCTCAAGGAGGATGAGTTCAAACCAACTGTTCAACCCCAAAGGCGCTTGAATCCAAAAGTCCAAGATGTGGTAAAAA
>LBNU01011956.1:356453-389135 GCA_014162995.1 Artemisia annua | reverse complement strand
GTTTGAACTTAGGGGCCCCGAATACAAAACCGGAAAAGGATGACTTAGGAACCGAGACCACAACGACGAAGTCACGTAACGTACGGTGACTTTGAGTCTAGCTACAAGACTCGTAAATAAAGAAAAGCGCTACTTGGGAGGCAACCCATGTTTTGTGTGTTTTTGTATGTTTATTTGATTTTATTTGTTTCCGTATGTAAGTTATATTTCTTGTTATTGATTCATGCTTCAAACTAAATTGTGAAAATGCTTTATTTTGTTTTTAACTTCGTCTTAACTACATATAAAGGTATTTTGCAAAAGCTAAGTGTAAGGGAAATCTAAATCGGTTTATATAGAACGAATGAACATGAATCATAGCAATGAAATTAACATACATATTAGTACTTGTTAGAGTCAAATGCTTGTATCGAGTCATAATGAATTTTTGTAGGAATTCCAGGAAGTAAGATCTAGTTTTTCCAGAATTTTTCCCGGAAGCTTAACATGAGAATTCTGTCAGAACTTTTTGACGGCATCAGGGTTAGCACCCGACGGCGTCAGGTTAAAATTTTCTGCAATTTTTGAAAGTTTTGTATTTTTCCGGAAAACTAAAACGTTTTGTCAATTCTTTAACTTATAATCTCCAGGAATTCTGCAATATATTCATTCCACAAGCATTATATCTTATTATATAGATTTTACCGCCGATTTTATGTGAGGTTGGCCTTTGTCTTTTTCAGGTTAACAGGTTATTTTTGACGAGAAGACGTTTATTATTTCGGAAGGGAAGCTTTGAACGTTCGTCTATCTTGGAAGAAGATCTAACCATGTTACTTCACTATCCACATCAAACGATTCAGGGGAGTATTTGATTTCATTCTTTCATCTTATTTACTCTTACGTCTTCTATTTGAACATTGGGGACAATGTTCGGTTTAAGTGTAAGGGGGTAAATGAAAGCACCGTTGAGAATACACCTATGCTTGATGATTTGCTTTGTTTGATAGCTAATTTGTAATAAAACCAAGAGAAATGTTTGTTAAGGCAATTTTAGCGCCAATTTAAAATTTTTTACAACATTTAGAAATGAAACCTTGATCTTAATGAGCGTCTCATGGATAGGAAATTGTATGACTAGCACAAAACCGTACCACTAAAAAATTTTCCACCCCAAGTATGTGAGGTTCGCCCCTAGAATTGGTAGGAAAAGCATCCATCTTTGGTGCTATGATGTGAGTACCGGTAGTATTTAGATTCTATAACTTGCGTTAGGGCCATCTCAAATCCACAAGTGAGACTACATTCGTGTAGTTAAGATTTACTACATGATAAGAGGCATTAGGATTAACCCATTGTTTTACACCCATATATTTGTTATAATTACATTGACTTCATTGGTCAAGTAATTCTCCCACACCCTTTGCGTTGTATCCATTTTTGGTACACGATACCCCTAGTACACCCCTCCGAGCCTATCCTTTCGTTTCGACCTTTGAGCATCTTACTCAAAGTGAGAATTTGTTACACCCCACTAAATGTACACCCAAATCGCCTTAGCCTACCTTGTATGCACCCACCTTTGGTGCATTATTGTGAAAACATTTGTTAAACCCTTAGTTAATTATCCGGTCAATTACATGGTTGCTAAGTTAAGTCATATCCTTGTACATATTGTTTTGGGACGATTGGGACTCATGGGTAAAGTACTAGCATGATGGAGTAATGGGGAAGAGCAACATTATTACCCCCATACGTGCTAAATATTTTGAAGTACTCCAAGTTTTTCAATTATTCTAATTCGAGTCATTAGAATAGTGACTTTAAAGTTATGTAAAGATTCAAGTGTAAGGGGAATGCAACTCCCCTATGAGGTATTATTTTGGATGGTAGGGTAAGAGTGTATGAAAAAAAAATAGAAAAAAAATAGAAAAACCAAGAAAAATACAAAAAAAATATGAAAAAGAAAGAAGAAAAACATACGGACTACCATCCCGTTTCCTTTTATGTTTTTTTTAGTTTTTGTTATTTCATTTTTAGATTAAGATTGAGTCGAGTCTTGACTTAAGCAACGATGTAGAGTGCATGTATTTGATCATGATAATTAACTCGCCACCACTAAAATACCCTCTATTCCAACCAAACCGTGTTTATCATATCCCTACACCTTACGTTACAACCCTTTATAAAGCCCTCTTTGATAGTTTATCTTAGGTGCTTACGCCTAGTGGAGGAGTAATTGATCCTTTCCCAAGCCTATGGTAATCTATTTGCTACGACAGGTAGTGAGTGTTATTTTCCGTTTCCATTTATGAGATATAAATTTTATGACATTTGAGAGATGTGAGAATCCAAACACTATTTGTGAGGTGCTAGTGTATGATTTCCGTGCTTGTTATGATTAGGGTCGAATAACTAATTGTTGTAATTACTTTTATATTCGTGCTAAATGACCCCTAACTCATATTTTGATTGGAATAAAAGCTCATTTGCTTGAGGACAAGCAAATCTCAAGTGTAAGGGTATTTGATGAGACGAAAAGTGTTACGCTTTTAGGGGGTCATTTAAGCCCTAATTCGTATAAATGTGATCAAATATTGCCCTAAATCGTTCCTTTTGTCATTTTAGGTACTTTTGAGAGGAATTCTGGAAAACATGCACATTTAAACGTTTTTGGAGCATAAAAGTGAAGAAAACGACAAAGTCTTAAAGAAGCAGGATTTTACAACCTGACGGCGTCGGAGTCACAAGGTGACGCCGTCAGCAAGGATGACAAAAGAGTGGAATTCAATTATCAAATGACGGGCCAGAAAGATTTCAAGAATTTACACCTGACGCCGTCAGGTGTTAAAAGGTGTAGGCCGTCAGGAGCAAAGTTATAGAGAGACGGCCCAGAAGGTTTTACATGCTGGCCACGTCCCAAATGGATCTAGGCCATCTGAGAACCCTAATGGCGGCGAGCTGACGGCGTCAGACCCTATAAGCTGACGCCGTCCGAACTTAAAATCTATATATAGTTTTCTATTTTTCATTCATTAAGTGTGGAACTTTATGGAGAACTTTTAGGGCAAACCCTAAAGACGAATTTTCTGTGACTTTTAGGGTTTCCAACTCTTGGAACCCTAGTGCTTAATTAAAGATAAGTCTTCACTTTAATTCAATCAATATGTCTATATGTTGGTTGTCTATCTATCTTGCTTGTCTTTCAATTAACATGAGTAGCTAAATTCTCTAGTGTTTGCTTAGATCTAATGAAACCTAACTATTAATTATTGGTTAATTGGTGTGTGTTGTTGTTTGTTGGGATGATTGTTTCATCGATGTTAGGCTCAAGAAAACTGGCCAACCTCCTTTATGGTAACGTGCTTGAACGTCTTGGGAAACATGTAGTCGAGGCATACTAGGCTATTAAGGTAGTATTTAACGCATGAGCCACTGTTTACAACCCCTATGGTTGTGCCGTGCATGGCATAGGGCGAGATAAGAGCTCATAGAATTGGAGAGATATGTATGCCACTCCATGAGTTATTAGGAATACACCCTTCATCCACACAAGTAACACACATATCAATTAACCGGTAAAAGATAGTTAGGGAGTAATGAAATCTAAGTAAACACAATTTTCTCCATATTGTTTTCACAACCACAATAGTTTAGATATTTATTTTATTTTAATTTGCAAAAGTAGTAAACTTGGGTTAGTTGAATAGCAACTAATTCCGCCCTTCCTCTAAAAACCGAGATTTTAATTGCTTTCAAAAAAATATAAAGACACAAAAAGAATCTTCCTTCCACCCTTAGACCTATCAGATTAGCTATTCTATCCTAACGAACACTATTCCCTGTGAGAGAACGATCAATCCCCCGTACTTGCCAATATCCTATACTACTACGGTCAGGTACACTGCCTGGTGGGGTTGTAAGCCTCTTGAGATCCCTCGAGAGGTAAAACCTGTTGTAAGGTCACAAAACCACGCATCAACGACAAAGTCTTAAAGAAGCAGGATTTTACAACCTGACGGCTTCGGAGTCACAAGGTGACGCCGTCAGCAAGGATAACAAAGGAGTGGAATTCAATTATCAAATGACGGGCCAAAAAGATTTCAAGAATTTACACCTGACGCCGTCAGGTGTTAAAAGGTGTAGGCCGTCAGGAGCAAAGTTAAAGAGAGACGGCCCAGAAGGTTTTACATGCTGACCACGTCCCAAGTGGATCTAGGCCATCCGAGAACCCTAATGGCGGCGAGCTGACGGCGTCAGACCCTATAAGCTGATGCCGTCCGAACTTAAAATCTATATATAGTTTTCTATTTTTCATTCATTGTGTGTGGAACTTTGTGGAGAACTTTTAGGGCAAACCCTAAAGACGAATTTTCTGTGACTTTTAGGGTAGTGCTTAATTAAAGATAAGTCTTCACTTTAATTCAATCAATATGTCTATGTGTTGGTTGTCTATCTATCTTGCTTGTCTTTCAATTAACATGAGTAGCTAAATTCTCTAGTGTTTGCTTAGATCTAATGAAACCTAACTATTAATTATTGGTTGATTGGTGTGTGTTGTTGTTTGTTGGGATGATTGTTCCATCAATGTTAGGCTCAAGAAAACTGGCCAACCTCCTTTATGGTAACGTGCTTGAACGTCTTGGGAAACATGTAGCCAAGGCATACTAGGCTATTAAGGTAGTATTTAACGCATGAGCCACTGTTTACAACCCCTATGGTTGTGCCGTGCATGGCATAGGGCGAGATAAGAGCTCATAGAATTGGAGAGATATGTATGCCACTCCATGAGTTATTAGGAATACACCCTTCATCCACACAAGTAACATACATATCAATTAACCGGTAAAAGATAGTTAGGGAGCAATGAAATCTAAGTAAACACAATTTTCTCCATATGGTTTTCACAACCACAATAGTTTAGATATTTATTCATTTTAATTTGCAAAAATAGTAAACCTGGGTTAGTTGACTAGCAACTAATTCCGCCCTTCCTCTAAAAACCGAGATTTTAATTGCTTTCTAAAAAATATAAAAACACAAAAAGAATCTTCCTTCCACCTTTAGACCTATTAGATTAGCTATTCTATCCTAACGGACACTATTCCTTGTGAGAGAACGATCAATCCCCCGTACTTGCCAATATCCTATACTACTACGGTCAGGTACACTGCCTGGTGGGGTTGTAAGCCTCTTGAGATCCCTCGAGAGGTAAAACCTGTTGTAAGGTCACAAAACCACGCATCACCTGACTTCCATACAAACAACTAGCTAGATTATCACCAGAAATTAACCATTGTTTATGTTTAGCTATTTCAGTATCTAGCTTCTCTTGAAGGACTTTTTTATCAGCTTCTAAGTTAGCATTTAACTTTTTAGTATAGATTGCTTCATCCTTAGCACATTTTAAGTCCTTTTTTTAAACTTTTTATCTCATCCTCATATGCAACCTGATTTTTCTGAAACCAAACCTTTTGTCTTTCTAAAGTCCTTAAACCATGTTTATATGACTCAAGGTCTTTATAACACTCATTATATTTAGGTTTCAATTCATCATACTGTTCCTTAAGCTCATTATATCTCAAACTACAACCAAACACACAATTTTGTACCTGAGAGATGCCCATGAAGGCAAATTCTGCAGTAGGATCTTCTGAAGAACAGCTTGCCAGCAGTCCACTCTGATCAGCATCATCACTTCTCTCATGAGACTTCCAGTCAACATGATCATCCAAGGTGAGCAAAGCTGTGGGATGACCAGTTTTGCCAGAATCAACTTCTCCCTGTTTTTGCTGATAGGTAGAGTACCTAACCTCATCAGTAGATTTCATGTCCTTGCGTTCTCTTGAGAAGTGACCCATTTGACCACAAGTATAGCACTTGATCTTCTTCCTGTCAAACCTAGCTGACTCCCTGCCATTGAAGCCAAACTTCCTCCCAGCCTTCTTTTCAAATCTCCTGATGCTCAAGGAGAGCATAGCAACCTGCCACTTCAGATTCATCTCTTCCATATCTAACGGGTCAACCTGTTCAAAGTCCTCATAGGAGAGTTGTTGCTGAGTTTCACAATCAGCAACAAAGGAATGAAGAACATCTTCCAACATACTACCAGTCATTGATGATTTGGTGGTGGTATATGAAGATGATGCAGATGGAGTAGGACTTGAAACAGGAGGCACCATATTGGAGGTGGAGCCTAAAAAAGCTAAGTAAGTTGAAGTAGATGGACGAACAGGACTTCTGACATCTGGTTCAAGAGTTTTAAGCTTATTGTACAGATCATCAAAAGACATCATGTCCAGTCCACCCTTAGCCTTGAGTGCAATGCTTACTTGAAGCCATGATGGAGGTAAGAATCTCAGGAACTTGGCATTGCAATCTTCATTGTCTGGCCTGGCCTTCAGCTGATTCAACTGGCTCAAAATCTTGTGAAATTTATCATAGCCCTTGTGGAGACCTTCTTCCTCAGTAATCTGAAACTCTTGAAACTGCTGCTTCAGCATCGACTTCCTCATCCTTCTTGACTCATCATTCCCTCCAAATCTAGCCTTTATTGCCATCCAGATATCCTTGGCATCAGCCATGAAGTGAAAGTCGCCCAAGTGATCTGGTGGTATTGCTTGTAGAAGAATCGTTCTCACATTGTTTTCCCTCTGAAGAGCCAGAACCTCTTCAGCAGATGTAGGATCAAGGTAGTATATCCTACCTTCTGAGTCATGGCCAGTCCTCTTAGGGTTGTTACCTTTCTGGACCACCTTCCAGAGATTGTGGTCAATGTTGTTAATCCAGTTATGCATCTGCATTGCCCATAGTTCGTACTCTTCTTTCTTAAGGTATGGGAATTTTGCATTGCTGTTGGAGAGGTTGAGTTGTGCAAGGGATGTTGTGTGTTGATTGTTGGTTGCTTCTGACTCAGATCTAGCGTCAGATCCAGACATGATTTAAGGTTGTGTTGTGGATGAGTGTGTAGAATATGGACGTTTGAAGTATCACAGAGACTCTCCCGAGGCTCTGATACCACTTGTTGAAACTAAGACCCTTGATAGATCTTGTAGCTCTCGTTGATCGTTAGCAGTGTCTATGTAATCACAAACACTTTAAAAGAGAATCTCCAAAGCTTGTATTCTAATGCGGAAAACAAATACAAACAGAAACAATGAATACTAAGAACGTTTGATCCTCTATGGATCTTTTATATATTAATAACTTGTTTTTCAAAACGTACATAGAACATAAACTTGTGTTCCTTTTATAGACAAGGAACCCTAACCCTAACCCGTTTCACAAGAAACGTATATTCTCTAAACTTTAAATGATATGCATTATCTTTTCCTAATATTACTCATGCATATCCTAACTACATTACATAATACGCAGTTTAACTATATCCGCAGAAACACAATATGCTGAAACTAAGTCTTCAGCAGTATCACTTAATCACTAGAATCTGTGTCTTCAGCAGATTCCATCAGCAGTTACCATCAGCAGAATTCTCACTTAGCAGAATTCCCAACACACAATCAAATGAAGTGTAAACTACACAAAGTCTACACGATGCTAAGCTAACAAGTCTTACAACGTTGTGTTGAATACTTGTAACTTTATATGCACTTGTGAACTTCTTTGCTACAAAAAGAATCTTCACAACAATGAGATGTTAAAGGGTTAGATGAAAGATATGAGTGTGTATGTGCAAAATGTAATGAGAAGTGATAAAAAGAAAATTCTAACAAATGGCTTGGTATTTATAGCAAAACATCCAGCGGGTCTGGCGGATACGGCGGAACCCTTAGAAGGGTTCCGCCCGTGTACCACGAGGGTTCCCCCAGGTCTGACAGTGTGTTTTGCAATAACTTGCCAAACCAACCAAAGTCACATCAACTAAATTCTTGTCAAACACAAAACTTGTGTAAGAAACTTATGATGAGTCAAACACACAACCTTTCCTTAAATGTATGTTGACAAACTTACCATAAATGGGATGTGACATTTCTATTTTAAGAAATATAAAAATGTTGTGTTTTATATGAAATGTAAATGTAGCAAATGTCTAGTTATGCAAGACTTTAAACTAAAATCATGTTTTACTAAAAACTAAAGTTTACACTTTGTCATTAACAAAACTTAGCAAAGATCGTAAAATATAAATAACGTTTTTAGACGATATTTGTATTAACACCATTGACTTTTATCTTTTGACTTATTATGTTTTAACCCATTACATCAAATAAACATAACAAGCATTTCATTACATAAAAGGTCATTACATCAAACCTACATAACAAGCATTCCATTTCACATTTTAGACAAGAACATAACAACAATAACCAAAGACAAAACAACAACAATTTTCTTTTAAAAAACACACTAGACTTGCTTTCTTTCAACTCCAATTGCAGCAGAAACATTTCCTTCTCCATAGTTGATTTTTGAAAGTCAATCTCCCTTTCCAGATCTCTTATTTTTCCATTCAATGAGCTCTTGTCTTCTTTCAAACGTTTTTCCTTTTGAATCAACTTAAAAACCTCATGTTTGTAATAGTCATTAGGCAACTCAGGATCTAGCCAGTAAAATGTCCTACATTTTGAACCCTATATAGTACAAACAACAAACATCAGTAACATCAACACTTATTACTTTCAATTTTAAGCAATGTACAAATAACTTACATTATAATACTCAACGCATCCAAGAAAACGCCTTAAAGGGAAATCAATTGTCCGCGAAGTCTGTCTTATTACTGGTTCTTCATGTTCACAATGTGTTGGTGGTGCTGGGCGATAACTTCGATTGGAGGATGAAGACATTGTTACCGTTAAATGATTTAGGATTTATAGAAAATGAAATTTTTGGGGAAGAAATAATTGGGGTGAAGTTATTATAATAAGGATTTAGTGGAAATCCTACGTGGCAGCGATTTTAGTAAAAAATTTGAGGTTAGCCGGTAATAAAAGTTTCATGGGGTAGATTGGTACAAAAGTGTAAAGTTCGCTACATTGAGTGAGACAAAAAAAAGTACACGTACTAGAATGGAACACTTTGAAAAGTACGCGTAAAAAAAAACCATCCTGGTGGTTGAGGTATATTATATTTTAAAATTGTATGTTTTATTTTTTTATTGGTTACTAGTTAAATAATGTATGTCTTGGGATTATCCGTCTATGTTTTTATAATGTTTCTTAAGGTTATATATTTTATACAAGTTACTACTGGTTTAAAAAATGGAAATCTTTTTAAGGGGTGTTCATTTTTTTTGCTTGAATACAGTTATATTTTTAGATATAATATCTAACATTAAGTTCCACCGTAAATTGAGTATCTTCGCTGTGTTCGTATTTTCTGTGCTATAGCTAATGATATGCTGATATTTAAATACATTCAAAATTTCTTTTTCAGCTTAGAAACTATCTTATATTTGGGATTATGTTAGGTGTAAGATAGTTTTGTAAGTCATGGATTTATTACAATGAACGGATAAAATCACTCTTTTTATGTGACTAGGCGAGTACCCGTGCATAGCAACGGAATTCCTAGCGGCAGATAATTAACGATTTGTGATATTATAGTGAGTATTTTGTGTAGTGCTCAAAATAGAACGTGAACTGATCGGAATGTAATCGCAAATAGTTGTACTATACGATAACTAAAGTCTTGAAAAAATTCTTAACATCGATCAAACAACATATAAAAACATTTAATGAAATTTAAAGTAAAACATTACATCAGTTATGAGATATAAACTAACAACATACGTTACTCGTCGCGTAAAACTTCTTGATACACGACATTTGAGGTGTAGATTCCTGCTTGACCTCTTTGACTGGTTTAACCAATACATTTGTTGTTCTACGGGATATGAGATACTAACTAACAATGCATCTTACTCGTCGCGTAAAACTTCTTAATTGACGACAACATCATAGACTCCTCCTTGAGTGTAATTTGTTTGTCAAATTCAAACTTGAACCAAGGGTGTGACCTTCATAAAAGACAACTCTGAGCCAATGAACTTGCATCAAAACACTTCTCTTTTTTGGGCTCCATTCAGCACTTAGACGACTGAAAGTCGTGATGACAACATCATATTCCCAAGCAATATTATGAACCAAAGGCTTTTTATGATCAGCCCATACGTACACACGTAATTGGCCAGGTATCATTTGGTGAAGTTAGATGTATTAACAAATGTGTTTTGTAGTTTCTCTTGTTAGAATAGGGAACGCAAATTTTCTGTTTTGTAGAGAATTTGATGAGAAATATTTGATTTGAACACGACTTCTATTTTTCTTGTTTTGTACAACATATTTTATAGAAAACATCCTAAAACATATATCTACTAATAGACTTAATCCATTTATTTCATGACAATTATCATACACTTATTCACTCTTATATTTTTTATCAATTAATTTTTCAAATACAATCACATCTCTAGTCTACTAATAAAACCAACCGTGAGATCAAAGAAACAAATAATAGACAAAAAATGGGATAAAAATATAATCTTTTACAGCATTTAAGCTAATAATAGTATGTGCTCATTTATATGAAACTCAACATCTTTTATTCTTTAACAATGGGCTCGGGCCTTTCTTAGCCGCATTGACTAATCTATCATTTATGTAATGTATCATTTTTATATATTCTTTTAGTTATTTTAGCAATAATTATGACCTTTTTTAAAGTCCAGAAAACTTTATCTTAAACATAATATTTAGTTTCGATTTGGAAAAATAAAGTTGAGTAAACAACTATTTAAATTAAAAAAATAAGTTATGTACCAACTTATTGGCCAGGTCATTTGGTGAAGTGTTCAGGTCAAAATGGGTCAAAGGGGTTTGGCTTGTCGGTTCAATGTTTTATGGATTCTATAATGGGATGGAACCGATTGGGTGTCACTCCATGATGGACATGGTAACTGTAATAGTAGTTTGCTTCGCATGCCGGATATTAAAGCTAAAACGAACATCAAGTCATATGAAAAAAGCATGCAAGAAACTAAAGTTTGTTCAGTGGACTTGTTACAGTCAAATGTTAATTAGACTCTTATCATAGGATGTGATCACATCACCTAGTTGTATTCTATAATGGGGCTTGCATAAGTTTTCAAGATCAACAGAGCCCAGAAATGTCATCTTCATCTCCCACAAAAAGCTCATGGGGTGCCAATATCAGTCGGACAGTAAGTTGTCATGGTTAAACAAGAGGCAATTTTCACTTTTTTCAGTTTTTTGATATACAAGTGGTTGAGTTCATGGGATTTTTTCATGTATGCTATAAGATCTATGTCATCACTTGCTCACCCTCGCGAAACTCTAGTGGTTGCTACGAGATATGGGGCCATTTACTGTGGTGGGTCCGGTAATATGTGTTTGCTTTCAAGTACTCGGTTACTTATTTTCATTTAGCAATATTAGATTAGAGGTCATCAAACCAATTCAGTTCAATATTAAAGAAAGTAATTGATCGATAATACATGCACATGACAAACCACAATAAAGAGAAGAAAATTAACATATCAACAACCAAACACCAAAAATATGTCCTAAGAAAAAGCGCACTGCTAGATATCTGATCATGTAGACATGCAAATTAGTCTTTTTATTTTTATTTTTATTTTTAAATTGACATTACAACAATTACATGTATTTCCTTCACACTTTACACATATTAATTTTGTGTTTGAAGGTTGAAGCCTTTTGCAGATGTTTTCACATTCATCATGTGAACAATTTTCAAAAGTAAGAACATGATAAGAAGGTTCAGCTCCTGGGACTGTTGCTCAACAAAAACAATACAAGATCATGACTTTTTAATACGATCAACAAATGTCTTACCATTACCACATTGGGGGCATTCTTTTTGGGTGAAGCCAGCCATACCCATATATCATGAAACTGCTTTTTTCCACTGTGAAATGTTTAAATGTTCACATATAGAACACAAGTGTAAATTTAAGATAGAATTGATAAGGGAAAGTAGAATTGGAAAGATAAAAAACATAGTGAACCTATAGAGCCTGGTATTTATAAGGCTTCTTTTTAGAAGAAAAAAAAAAAAAAAAAAAAAAAAAAAAAAAAAAAAAAAAAAAAAAAAAAAAAAAAAATAACAAAAAAAAAAAAAAAAAAAAAAAAAACAGTTACCAATCACACATTTAATGTCATTAAACCGGCCAATATATTTTTGTTAAGTCACCAACCATTTCCATAATCCCATTTTATTGACTTGATCAAAAACATTCAATGTGTAACCGAAGAACCAAAACACAATTTCATTTTAAAGAGATGAATCATTTCCTTCATTTTTGTCATAGTTAACTTGCCATAATTACAACCCATCGAATACTCTTTCAGACGCATGGCCTTTTTAAAGCTTATGTTGAAAGTTTATGTTGAAAGTGTTTGAAATATAAAAGGTAGATGTTGAAAGTGTTTGAAATATAAAAGCTGTATTGTGGTGTAGTTTCATTTTGGTGGTGTAGTTTCCATTTGAATGCCCCCAATGTGGAAGCACAAAATCATAATTTCCCGCCCCATTAATTGACACATTGTTTCCATGAATATGAATATGAATTGTTTCCAGTTTCACGTGGGTGTAGTAGACATTGTTTCCAAGAATATGAATATGACAGCAGGCAACACGGTTCACTTTAAGTTTCAGTTTTCACCATTAATTTCTAGAGCGATTGTTTCCATGAATATGAATATCAGTTTCAATGTTAATTTCCAGCGGCCATAAATTTTGCAGGGGCAAAATCGGGATTGACCGAAAGTTCAGTTTTTCACATTTCCCTTTGACCATTTTTCTTTTATAAGTAGTAAAGATAAAGATGAAATTTCAAGTTTCTATTGCTAAAACAAGATCCATGCAGGAGCAATACCAATGATCTATTACTTACATCTCTTTTGGAGTGTATAGATATGTATGTGTGTTAGATATGATATAAGTCGCTAAAACTTCTAAATTCACATAGTTTATTATGTGGTAATCTTGCCAGTCAGATTCCGAGTTACCCTTTTATCCACTTCCTCTCGGTTGATCTTCTAATCTGATATTTTCTGTATTGTTTCTTGCTACCACGAATGATAAAACATTAATATTATGAATTGGCAGTAACTACAGATGTAGTTGCCATCTTGACACTTCACCACAAGAACCTTGTGTTAGAGCATTCAATGATAGTTGAATTTAAAGATATGAAAATGATTCTCTTCAATTATCAGTCATCTATGTTGTTCAAGAGCATACCGCCAATCTACGAATACCTTCAACAACCAATTAGTTTTCATGATTGTCATCTTTTAAGTCACAGGTTCTTATATCATCTCAAGATGGATAGTATTCAATATTTAATGGCATTTTCTTATATAATTAGGGTCATGCATCATATATAGGTTCTAATCTCTTCAAGAACATGAAATTCTTCGCCACCACACGATACAATCATTCGGATCATCAGTTCCCTGTAGGTAAGATAACTAATGTTTTTCACAATAATTATATGTTTATGGGTTACTTGTCCATTATTTTAGATACATCGGTTTTTACAGGCATTCTTTATAACCTAAACTTAAACGATATGATGGAGGTTTCGATGAAACATTAGTTTCATGGGGTATGCTCATTTGTATCTTTCTCTTTATTTAACTTTTGTTTTTTTTAATTATTATCTCGAATTTGCACTTTACTTATTTTAATCGGTGTTCAAACTTCTTAGTTGGTTTAATCTTTTGAAATTCCATCAAGCTGTATACCCAATCTTAAACCATCATCTACTTAAGTAACTTAAAGGTACGTCTGTCTCTTCATTAAATTTTATTCGAAAAGTCAATATTATACATGCACATGACATGTTTTATATTAGGTGTCCAGGAGTCTTAAATTGTTATAAATCCATCTATTAAAGAAGCTCAAATGTGGTTTTGACCCATTTCATTTGAAACGCACGTCTCTTTCTAGAAATGACTTAAAATAAACATGAAAATTTTAGTAAGTATTTTTATTCTATGGTTTTAGTTTGATCATTGTGGAGAAATAATTATGACAAACAAGAGTTTACAAAATGATTATTCTAATAAGCTATCTATTTGTCACGTTTCCTAGATTAAACGAAGTTGCTTAAGAATGTTTATAACGTGATAGAGGCAAAGGAATGTTTGGTCAGGAGATGAAGGAGAAGATCAATAATGAGTTTATTAGGTAACATATTATGCATCATTAATTTATTACAGTTTTAGAGACATTTGATTTGATTGTTTGTGTTATGTTTGAACAATATAGGTTGTAGTATGAAAGATTAAAAGGAACATATCTTGTGAATCCAACTTTTGTATGAAGTTCGTCAAACATGGGTTTTTACTTTTTTTCACGAGTTTTTACTTTTTCATTAGTTTAACCCAAACTGTAACTTGAATGTAAAAGCTTCTAACCTTGTAATGGACATATGAATTCTATTAAATTAAACTTAGATCATTTTACGTTGTATAATCATTACACATTACATAAAACACTACTAAATATATGCCGCTATAAAATTCGTTGTTATACACGGGTACTCGCCGTCTAGTGTAAAAATATGCATATTCTAACACATGTCTGTTTGTTTAGTGCCCGCGTATCATATCATGTTTAAACTCCGATAAACAATTACTAGAAACACTCCGTGTTTCAAAACAAAAGTAACTAGTTTGTATCAAAATAAACAAATTTTCAATGGTGAGGTCAGAGGTGATATCAACATCATTTATAATACACCATTTATACAAGTTATAAAACACATTATACATGTGCAGCTGTAAAATGCATTTATGGTGATGTATACAGTGTAGATATCACCTCCTTTCTTTCAAAATCTTAATTTATACAGTAACTTTTTTCTATTTAAGAAAGGGTTTTGTTAACCACAACCCATTGGGTTGTGATTAAACTTACCATAAATGAAATGTTAGCCTTGAAAATAATGTTATAGTCGGGAATTGCATTAGTTAATAAGTAAAGGGACTAAATGTGTCAACAATGTAAAGTATGACACTTAGTCACCTATATATAACCTCCAAGTTCTAAGTAGGAGGGTTGGATGTCTCATTGCAACACAAGGTGTGTGTGTTTTCCTTCTTTTTCTCTCTAGAAAACACACACATCTTACCCAATTCATTAATCTAATAATACGATGTCTTTCCTTTATTTCGAGCATCCCCGACCTCCTGAAAAGTGTTTCTTGTCATTAACAAGTGGCATCAGAGCTAACCAGGGGCGATTCGTGGTGATTTAGTGTGAAAAACTTCGAATTATGGGCTGTTCATACGCGTTCTATCGAGTATGATGTGTGAATTTCGAGTATGATTCACAAAATTTCGAGTTTGGGTGCCAAAATTTCGAGTTTGGGTGCCATTTTCCGAGTATGGAACTCAAATTTTTGAGTTTGGAGCTGTGAATTTCGAGTATGGAACCAAATTTTCGAGTTTGGAAGGTGTATTTTCGAGTATGAGCTGCTGGTATCGAGTAAGGGTAAACCTCTATCGAGTATGGCTGTTTTTCAGCTTCTACCGAGTAAGGTGAACCAGTGTTACCGAGTAAGCTGTTAGTTTCGAATAAGGGTTTCGAATTTGCTGTCTGTTTCGAGTAAGCAGGTTAAAGTTTCGAGTATGCAGTCTGTTTCGAGTAAGCAGCTGGATTTTCGAGTATTGGCTGCATTTTCGAGTTTGTGAGCCAATTTTCGAGTTTGGTGACTTGAATTTCGAGTAAGTGCATGGTTTATCAAGTATGGAACATATTTATCTAGTTAGGGTTTCTAATTTCGAGTAAGCACTTGATCTCGAGTTTGGGTTTCAAGTTTAGAGTGTGCTTCATGGTTGAACCTTATCGTGTTATCGAGTAACGTGTTTTCATCAACAAATCTAAACGAAACTCTGCCCAAATTTATTCAAGTTATCGATTATGGCCTCAAATAGCTTTAGGTTATCGAGTACGCTTCATGAATATCAAGTAAGGTTAAAATCTAAACCTTTGTCGATTAACCTAAACCTAAACCCTTACTACCACCTCACCCAACACACATAATATCATTGGTAACCATTTTATGGAACATGATTCATTTTCTTGAGTCATTATCTTAATACCAATATATCAAACACCACGTTTTGCTTGGAAAGATCCTGATCAAGAAACATAACATAATGACAACGGCTAATATCAGAAGTTTGTGACTACAAGGAGAACTCATTATTATTTATTTGGGGTTGAAGTGAAGTTCTACGGAAATGTGTACTTATTTATCTCAAAGTCTTAGAGGTGGATGGATGCATGACTTCTGAAGATACTTGTTTGGGCATATATATTTTAATGGTGACGAAGACTTGGCTTATCTAGTTATACCTGATGTAAGGAGTTACATTGTAGTGCTCACGGGTTAACTATCACTTTAAGGAGTTACGTTGTAGTGCTCAGTGTCACACGTAGTTGTGGATAGTCAAGAGGTGTATACGTCTCATACTTGATGGTTGGTTGGTTGAAGAGTATTGAGTACTTAGGGATTCGATGGCGTACGAACTCTCTACATCGTTCTTAGTCACAAAAAGAACCACAAGCTTAAGTCACAAGTCTGGGGAATCTTACTTCATTCTCAAGTTCGTCATATTGAGTTTTTCCTCCTGAGATTAATTGAAATAGCCGTCGTTGTTGATTCAGAGGTTGATAAAGAGTAAGACAATTTCATATGGTATCGTTAGTAGATTGGGAATATCGACATCTTCACACGTGCTGATTATGGTCTATGCTAAAAGTGCTTCCGGCTAATACTTCATGTACACAATGTTATGTTGATTCCGATGAGATCGCAATCATCAGGGGAGAGAAATGTGTACATCAAGGACACACAATAGGTTCACGTGATCGGGCTTAATCATTTATTCCGGAGTTGATATCCGCAGAGATGGTCAGTGGTTCAACTTATCCGCAGAGATGGTCAGTGGTTCAACTTATTACTTTGGTGTCATCGTTTCTACCTTTGTTGGTTACATGTGTACGTTATGGACTGATTCGTAAGATAGCTGGAATGCATTAGTTGAAGAGGAAGATGTTGATACTTTGTACCCCCGAATGGATAATCTTGAAGAAGGTCGAGTCTACAGTCTGTTCTACGTTGTCCGCTGCGTGTTAGAAGACTAAAGACGGATTGCATGTAATTATCAAAAGACTTCTTCAGATTTAGGGCATTCATCAGAGATGTTGTCAGTTTGGGGGAGAGCACTAATTAGGGGAGAGTGTATTGTAATGGCCATAGTTAATCCCTAATTAGATTCGCTCACATTGTTCCTCTGCAAGTAAAGGGATAGCAGCCGAGAAGATTCAGATGGATTAATGAAGCTATGGTGTTTGAAGACCACTCTCGGAGCTGCTGTGCTTATGTTTTGTATTGTATTGTATTTAATTTTACTTGTAGGGAACGTTGTAAGCAATTCCCATATAACATTACTTTGGGGAGAGATTGTTAGCCTTGAAAATAATGTTATAGTCGGGAATTGCATTAGTTAATAAGTAAAGGGACTAAATGTGTCAACAATGTAAAGTATGACACTTAGTCACCTATATATAACCTCCTAGTTGCAACTAGGAGGGTTGGATGTCTCATTGTAACACAAGGTGTGTGTGTTTTCCTTCTTTCTCTCTCTAGAAAACATGCACACACATCTTACCCAATTCTTTAATCTAATAATACCATGCCTTTCCTTTATTTCGAGCATCCCCGACCTCCTGAATAGTGTTTCTTGGTTACAACATGAAAATTTAACATTTAATTAACTTCAATCATTCTATGTATAACAACACTTTCCATAATTATAATCATTAAATATGTATAAATATGGAAATAATTAGTTTATTAAATGCATTTTTCACACAAATCATGATGCTTAACCACCACCCATTGTGTTGTGGTTAGCAAAGCACTTTAAGAAGGGTTTTGTTAACCAATATGTTATACGAGTAACAGAATTAGTAGAAACTCCATTAACAAAAGTAAATCTTTTATATAATAAAAGAATTACATCATTTCGGAGTGTTTTTGTAAAACCCTTCTCATTGAAAAAAAAATTAGACCAATAGGAGAGCTTGATTTTGCCACGTAAGCGAAATCAAGCAATATGATTGGTCAATAGAAAGTCAAAATTAAATTGATTTTGGTCAAACTTAATAAATTTGGTGGAGAAATTTGGTTAAGAAAAAAAATACATAAAAATATAGGTGTCAAATTTATAAAAACAAAAAATTAAAAAAAGAGGAAGTAATTAATAAAACTTTAGTGGTTGAATTTTAAATAAATTATATGGAGCTAAGTGTAAAATTACAAGTTTCCATGTTTTTTAATAACTTTAGAAAAAACACAAATAACCCCTTACACTTTATACCCCTTATACTTTATAATATTAACTTTGTTTAAAATTACATGAGTATTAGTATTAGTTTTTAGACTTTCATCCATTAGAATATTTTTTTAAATAAGGACTCATGTTATTCTATTTAAAAGTTTAATTTATGCGTACACGGGTTTGAATATTAAATACGGCTAAATTATTAGTAACGGGAATATAAATATCAAATGGTAAGCACGAGTTACTGTGATATGAAAATAAATATACGCGATTCTACTTATAACAACGACTCATGAAATTGGTATTTAAAATTTATATATGAATATCCATAAAAACATTTTAAATACTTTACGGAGCATATTTTAACTTCATTAACGCTCATTATGTGCTACTAAATTCGCACATTTTGTAAAACATGATATCAATAGTTAAAGTTAAACAATAACATCAACATCAACCTCAGCATGTCTGTCAGTTATAAACGTTATACAAAGCTAATTTACTCATTTTGACAAGTGATATGCTCTATTAGGCTGCACCTTCTATTTTTTATTACTTTAGCGGAAAGTGTATTGTGCGCGTTGTTAAGTCCAAAAGAAATGAAGGAAAAAAAAGTGTACGTTTTGTGCCAATATTTTGAGTATTAGCTGATTGATGTTTCTTTCAGGATGTTTTATATACCAGTTGGTCCTTATGCGTTGTTTATTCGAACTTGACACATTAACAGACTGGGAATACAAGTTCATCACCAAGTATGCTAAAGTAGGAACCATAAAAACCCCCGAAACTACACCTGATGCATCAACTACGGATTTACTTTAAAGGTTACTTAGAACATATATTTGATATAATAATTTGTTTATATGGTATATGTGTTTATTGAATTTTAAAATCAAGTTGTCTCTTGAATTTTCGTATACTTAAACGGCTAACTCACATAATCCCAAGTTAACGTTATATAAATGCCTTTGTCTTAGGCACTGATATGTGTTGCATTAACCTTATTCCTAAGTTGCAACAAAAAAACAAATCTCACAAGTATTTGATGAGTTAATTGCTTTTGAATTTGTTGTAATATAGAATAATGATGATCTAGAAAGAGATGTAACTAATATGTCTCATTCACTTGAAAATCTGCTGCGAAAAGAATGAGCCGGTTTACTAAAGTAGGATTTGCTTAAGTTATTGGAGTTTGAGAATGTTATTTTCTACTAATTATACTAAGTTTTTAAAGGGTTTTGAGACCGTCTTAATAGTTAGATTTAGTGCTGATTAGGATTGTTTTAATGGCTGTCTTAATAGTTATTCAAGGTGTTTGGGACTGTTTTTAATAGCTGAATTGATGGGTGCTTGAAATTGCCTTGATAGCTGAATTCAATGGTGTTTGAGACTATTTCAATTGCAAATTTTAGGGGTACTTGGAACTGTAATAATAGCCGAATACAGGGGTGTTCCGACTATTTTTAATAGGCATTGTTATTCAAAATAAATTTGACTTATACTAAATTAATAGATGTGAAGTTCAAAACATTTTAAGACAATATATTTGATATTAAATACATGATAAAAATTTTATGTCAAAACCCCGTGCGTGCACGGGTATTATAACTAGTTCTAGTTAGATGCCAAAGACAAGATAAAAGAAAAATATAAATTTAGAAACGATTTGGTACCAATGACAAAATTAGAAAACTTACAAAAACGGAAGGTATTCCTTTTATAAATTGTTTTCATATTTAGTTTCCTATATCCGATATATTAATTTCCAAATTCTCAACAAGACAATTAAAAGATGAAAATTAATAAGAGGTCACGTTAAATTACTTTTATTCATTACAACATAAAACAAGACATGAATGCGAAAGTGATGGCTAGCCGGAGCTCCGATTAGTATCCTGTTAAATACACACACGAGCCCTGTAGCATTCTCACATTATTACCTAAACACACACACATGCAATTAAATATTGTCGTGTTTCTGTTGATCCAGTGTGTAAATCAAACAACATTTAAAGGTCAGTTTCTTAATTCTAAATAAATCTTTTAATATTTTCTTACGTTTTTAGGTTAAATATATATGTTGTAATGTTTGATCATCTCGTAGGTTTTTTTTTAAGGTTAATTATGCATTAAATTACGTGTGTTTTATGTAAACATTGTACTAGTTAATAAATGTATATGTTTTTGTGGTTAGAATATAGACTATAGTAAAAGGACATGGAGTCGTCTGCAAAAACAGTGGACGAGGTGGTGGAAGAGATAATGAGGCTTCACAGATCTCTTCCACTAAGACCAACAATCGACGACGTCGAAGCTGCCACAATACTCATCCGAAACGCGGAAAACGAAGCCCAAACGCGGTTAGAAGGCATTGGGAAGTTAAAGAAGCGAAAATACATCCCGGACGAGCTTTTTAATGTGCTTGTAGATATGCAGAAACATTTAGTTGAGTTCCAAAGTAAGGAGCAAAAGAGGGAAGCTGTTAGGTTGTTGGAACTCGAAAGCTATCATCAGCTTTTTGATGAGATGATTCAGAAGGCTTCTAGATGCTGTAATACGTCTTCTGGTAGTGTGACGTTGACTGGTTCGTCGCCTCCTACGACTCCTGCGTCTGTTTCTGGTGGAAATGTTGGTTTGAGTACGCCAAGTAGCGTGAGTGTATCTACGGGGTCTAGTTCTAGTTCGTCGTTTGATAAAGAGGTGGTTAGAAGGTCGCAGTTGGTTACTAGAGATGATAGCTATGTTAAGAGTTCTAAGTCTAGGTTTTATGGTGGCGCCACTGGTGGTGAGTTTCCATCAAGGGAGTTTATGGGATCTCGGATTGTGGATTCTGCTTTAAACGCTGCAGTTAATTCTGGTGAGTTATAAATGAGTTTACTGTTTCGTATTTTTAATTGGATTTATGTTTGTATATGGTCAGTATATAAAGTTTTAGCTTATATGATAATTTCGAATAATGGTTTTGTTTTGTAGGATCAGATGGTGGAAAATTAAGTCTTATAAAGCTTGCTAGTTTGATTGAAGCATCGTCAAAGAAGGGAACTAAAGAGCTTGATCTTCGTAATAAGCTGATGGAACAAATTGAATGGCTTCCCGATTCAATTGGGAAGTTATCTGGTTTGGTCACGCTTGATCTGTCCGAAAATCGGCTTCTGGCCTTGCCATATGCCTTGGGGAGTCTTTCATCGTTGACAAACTTGAAGTTGAATTCTAACAAGATTATGGAAGTCCCAGAATCAATAGGGGATCTTTTTAACTTGATCCATCTTAATCTTCGTGGAAACCAGTTGAAATCTCTACCTGCTACCTTTGGTAAATTAGTTCGTCTTCAAGAGCTTGATCTGAGTTCAAACAACCTGTCAGTTCTTCCTGATACAGTTGGTTCACTTGTTAGTCTTAAAAAGCTTAATATCGACACTAACAATATTGAAGAAATCCCCCATGCCATTGGTCAGTGTTTATCACTGAAAGAGCTTCTTGCAGACTATAACAAGCTGAAAGCATTACCAGAAGCTGTAGGAAGAATAGAGTCCTTGGAGAAACTATCTGTTCGTTATAACAACATTAGCAGGCTGCCAACCACCATGTCATCATTGAAAAGCATACAACAACTTGATGTAAGTTTTAACGAGCTTGAATCAGTCCCTGAAAGTTTATGTTTTGCTACTACCCTTGTAAAGATGGATATTAGCAACAACTTTGCTGATCTAACATCCTTACCAAGATCCATTGGGAACCTCGAGCATTTGGAAGAGCTGAATATGAGCAATAACCAAATACGAGTCCTTCCTGGCTCGTTTAGAATGCTCTCAAAGTTACGTGTGTTGTATGTTGAAGGGAATCCGTTGGAATTGCCACCACGCAACATACTTGACAGAGGGGCCAAGGTAAATTATCATTTTTCATATTTCTGTACTGTTAAATAGCTTTTACTCTCACGCCTAAGTTAGTAATTTATTTGCTTGCTATTTTTCCAGGCTGTTGTTCAGTATATGAGTGACGTTCATGAAAAGAAGGATTTGAAGGTGCAACCCGTCAAACACAATAAATCTTGGACTCGTGTTTTATTCTTTTGGAGGTCTAATAAACAAAAGCGTCGAGGTCTTGACTTGGTGGCTGCCTAATTTGCATTAGCTTCAACGATATTTCTTTCATAATGCAGGTCCATAGTCCACTTCTCGTTATTGGTTTACTCTAAATTGGTAATGGCAAACCTTATTATCAGTTTTGAATTTATGTAATGAAACTTTCAGTCAGTCAGTATTAGCATAGAAGTTACTTAGACATATAAGCCCGTTATGGTACATGACTTTTGTGCTTCAGATTAGTTATACAGTTTTAGTTATCAAGCAAAAGAAATTGTAGCTTACTAGCTTACATTAAACTCCAAAAAGATGTCTATAAAGAACTTACTTTGGAGTTGCAATTTTAACATGTTTGTCTTAATCAAATGTGGGTGAGATATTAACTTTTATGGACACAACATTTATGAATGCCTTTAAAATCCCATGTTGCCTTTTAGGTAAAAAAAATTTAGTGTCACATGGATCACGGGATCAATCACACTTAGATTGAAATTGACGCAAGCACTTTTGTGTTGAGTTTCACCTATAAGTTAGCATTAAATTGACGCAAGCACTTTTTGTGCTGTATTACCCATCTTTATATTATATCCATCTCTATTTGAATGGGCAACACAAACTTTCAAATCAAATAGAGAGAGAAGTAATCATATGGTACGTGCTCTAAATCTAGCACAATTTTCAAATTACAAGTTAGCATTAGCTTGAGCTTCTCTCAGCTTGAAAATATCTATGACTCATATAGCATTCGACCCCTGAAGGCTACGTTGCAAGTATCAGAATTGTCAAATTGTCTCTGTTCAAAGTTCATTTGTGATGTTGCTAAATGATACTTATATAGACCGCATGTTTGATTGTGTTTTTCGGCTAGTTGTCACAATGTATGACTTCTAGCAATAGCACCATATTACCACCTCGCTAATAAAGAGGAAACGTAGTTCGGGTCGGAGCATGGTGGATTGGTGGGTAATCCAACCACAGAGCAAATAGAGACTGTCATATCAAAGTGCACCACCACATTGCTTCAAAATAACCCCGAGGATTGTTGAAATTATTAGCGTGTGGGCAATTGCATTCACTGGCCCAATGCTTTATGTTAGTTTTAGTATGGGCCTAGCCCAAGTTATGTTCTAGTGTTATTGGAAAACGTTGTATATACATTGCATTGTCATTGATAGGAATTTTTATGGGAAATATTTTAGTATGGTATCATAGTCTCAAGATCCTCTCTCTCAAAAACCCTAAAAATTTCAACTGTAATTTTTTTTCTTGTCTTTTCTTTTATTTTTTGCTTGCTTTGCATTAATCTTGTCATAGCGTAATGACGGGAAACACAAAACCACCAAATATGCCCAAACAACCGAATGATAAAGCTTAATCAATCGCTAGCATCAAGGCGTGTATCCTCACACCCCTTGATCTAGAAAAGCTAAACTACAACTCTTGGAGCCCTTTGTTTAAACGATTTTGCAAAACATATGATGTACATAATCTTCTTGAAGCCCCATCATCATCATCATCATCATCATCATCATCATCATCATCTTCAACAAGCACCGCTCCTGTTCATCCTTATCATGACACCAATGACTTGCTCTTAATCATGTGGATGTATTCCACTATATCTCTTAATTTCGTGGGTATGGTGACTGATGATTGCACCACCGTTCATGAAGTTTGGAAAAGACCCACGGACATTTTTCATGATAATAAGGATGCTATGTCATTTAAATTGACAACGGAATCCCTAACATGTCCATTGGTAATATCTCCGTGAATGATTATTTTCAAGAGATCAAGTCAAAAGCAAATCGACTTGCTAATTTCAATTCGAAGGTAAATGACTCAAGCCTTGTTACTTATGCCATCAACGGACTTCGTAGCAAATTCCCGGAGATAGCACAAATCATTCGTCATAGGGAAAAGCTCCTTATGTTTGATGAGGTACGTTCCATGATTCTTCTTGAAAAAAGTGATATGCTTCACTAATTGAATGGTAATTTGTCCCTTCGAAATACATCCTCTTCACCTACCATTCTTGTTGCTGCCAACATGAGTAATGTTAAGGCTTGTTCTATGCAAAATTTAGGAATTGAACAATGTTACAATTTTAAATGAGGCACATGTACATACGGGACACAATGCAAATTGGTTCACGGTCTTAACGACACTCGACCTCATCCTTCGAACCCTAGTACGTCGAATACTAAGGGTACATGAGGTAATTGTTTTTATACAATACGCGTAATCCTAATGCTACTATAAGTGACCCTCGTGGGCCTAATCACAATCCCAAGCAGAATACAAATACATCCTACTCGGTATCAACTTTTAACCAATTCCAAGTACCTTGCATTGTATTGATTTACCATGCCCAACCCAATAGGGTATGATGTAGGATTTCTAACCAGGTTTTAATATTTATAATGTCTCGTCTACCTAAGGTCTACCTAATGCACTAACGGGCAGTGTACCCGATCGTGTGTAGAGTAGTAATCGGTAAAGCCGAGGTCGTCTCAAGAGCTATGCGTGTGGATCTAATCTAAGTTCTAATTGTCACAGATTTTAAAGGGGGTTTTATGATTTGATTAATTAAACTAATGAAATGAAAATAAAACAAAAGTAATTAAAAGTGGAGTAGATATTCAGTAGGGAGAAACGTGCTAGCCTAATTACTAATCTTGTTATGCCATGATTAAGTTTTCTATCGCTCCATATGGGGGTTAAAGTAGCTAGACTCCTTGGGTAAATGTGTCTAGCCTATTTTCCATAGCATCCTATTTCGTAACCAAATGATTACAAGAGTTCATGGGCTTACCTATAGAAGAGTCATTAAGTACCGCTACGATCTAAGATTTATTCTACGAAACCCGGCCTCTCGGAACTTATGTTCCCTCCTTACTTCTTAAGCATTTCCTTTTGGTAGGTGATCCTCTTGACATTAGAGAACATTTGATTCCAACAAATTAAATACTAGGGGTACACTTAAATACATGTATTAGGTTGCTTTAGAATAGAGAGGTGTTAGGATCAGGCAACTATAGAGTTAAGAATGGTGGCATCGAATTAGGGGTTGTTAGGATTGGGGTGTTTGGATTAGGCTGTTTGGATTAGGGGTGTACTTTGTGTCAGCATGCATATACTGATGTATTATAGAAGTGGAAAAAATGGACCGGTCTAGTTAAAATGGGTCGATCAGGGTATGGGTTAATAAGTATGTGTATGTATCGCAACATACGTTTGTATGGGTTTAGTGCATCAATGGTTATAATTTTGTATGTGTATGTATTACAACATCTGTCTGTATGGGTTAGTGCATCAATGGTTATAATTACAACATTTGTTTTTTATATAGTTTTGGTGCATCAGTCGTTATATTTGCAGCATCGCTAACTCTGAATGCATTGTTATGTAGGTAGCGACTATGTAAGCACTGACTTGAATAAAAGCCAGAGCAGAAAGAAAAGAATTGCAACAAAAAAAAAAGGAAATTAAAAGAAGCCACAGTAAATAAGAATGCAAATAAGAATAAAAAGGCAAAAGTCATAAAAGATGATACATGCAACGAACCGACAGTGAGTTCCCATCAATTAAACCTAGGTCGTCACCAAGAGACATAATAAAAATATTAGAGAGGTTGACATATATTTAGAAACAGAATGTGGTTGAAATGGGGTTTGAATCATTGTTGGAGAACAACTTCAAGATAAACACAACGCCAACAAAATTGGGATATTGGGTGGTTGATCAATTTGATCCTGAAACATGCATAATTAAGATGGGGGACGGACGGGCAATTCTGATTACTCTGAAGATGATACAAGAAATGCTGGGAATTCTGATGGGAGAGATCGCCGTGACACAAGTGCGTTTTGCAACAACCGAGTACCCATTGATTGTTAAATGGAGGCATACGTATGACTATCCAGATGATAGATTCTACTTAAAAAGCGTGGTGGAGAAGCTACTGATTGAACATCATACTGGATTAGAATTTAAGCTCAACTTCCTTATTGTGATTATTTCTATTCTCAGAGATTGTATAACAAATGGAACCGTGAACCAGAAGTTTATACAATGCATAGAGAATGAAGAAGATATCAGGAACATGGACTGGTGTACCCATCAACAATCGCTTACTTCATCGACGGGTCCTGGTATGTAACAATAACCTGTGGCCAGTAACAAACGCCTTTTGGAACGCCCGAAGCAGCCACTTGTAGGAAGATATAGTCTCATCAGAAAGAAGACCAGCTCCGAATGTCACATAATGGTTATTGTTATCTATACCAGTGAATGGTACAAAAACCATCTTGTACCTAAAAAAAACATTTGTATTGATGTCGTCAAAAAAGTGCATCAGTATTAACCAAAAAGGATCAGTGAGTATATAAAAAAGTTCAGGACAAAAAAAAAACATTACTTGTTCGTTCTAAACGTGGCATCAAAAGACATAACATCTCCAAAACGCTTATAGTTCAACTTCGCAGCATTGTCCGCCCTGAATAAACCACTCAACGCATCACCTTCACCCATGTTATCCACAGAAAAACCTTCCATACATCTCTTTCATTAACTTAAATGGCTTTTCCAGGTTCTCCAAATTCTCAACCGCCATCTGCACGTCACGGTCTCTGATAAACAGATTCATATCACGTCTAAAGTTCTTGCAATCTGCAACAGTCACTCAAACATTTTCAAACCCTCCATACATCTCTTTCATCAACTTAAATGCCCTCACTGGTCCAACATTACCATTCGATCCTTCCATAAGGAAACGCTGCTTTGAGAACCCTAAAGCCCTTGAATTCATCAAAAATTGCATGTCCTGTGGCGACACTAGAGGGTGATTATGCTCTGCCACAAAAAACCAATTAACTTCATGCACATCGCCCTCGATCTTCCTAACCCTCATCGAAGCCGAACAATTAGTCTTACATGAAGTATTCTTCCTAAAGGGTTTCTTAACAAAAGCATCACTAACTTGAGACATATCGATACCTTTCCCTTTGTCAACGCACTTACCTTTACCCTTACTACGTTTATCAACCACATAATCTGACTTAAATTGGTTTTGAGTGAACTATAAATTTGAAATTTGTTTAACTACTGATGTAAGGGGGTGTCTGACAAAGCTATTTTTTTTGCATATCGGCTTATGTTTCATAAGCCCATTTTTCCCTATTCCGAAACTTACGACTTATATAAGCTTATTATGATATAATATAATAAGCTTATATAAGCCAATAAGTGTCAAAGTAAGCCGGAAATAACGGGCTTGTAAAATATAAGCAAAAAATGCAGAAGCCAAAAAATAAGCTTAAACAAACACCCCAAGTTTGAGTTAGGAGGTGTTGACCAGAAATAAAGTTGGTTGTTTTTGTATATGGTATGCAATGATATAGAAATGAGGCGTTAAATATAAGAAAATTTGTTAGTTTTTAGTGTAACTTGAAATAATGGGGTTGGTTTTCATTTTACTTTGATTTTTTATTTATTTATGATTTATTATGTTTGTGTATCTAAAATGCTGGTAATAAGTTGTGTCAAATGGGTCAGGCTGCTGTTGATATAATGGGTTGGCTGGAATTGCAGCGGATCGGCTGCTATTGCAGCCACGGGTGTCAAATGGGTTGAACTAACATGTTATATGCAATATGGTTACTTGAATTAACATGTTATATGCAATTTGGACTGAATTTTGCTGGTTTTATTGCGAAAACATATGACTAAATTTTGTTAGACTGAATTTTGTGGCAAATGGGTCAGGTTGCTGTTGAAATAATGGGTTGGCTGGAATTGCAGCCACAGGTGTCAAATGGGTGAACTAACATGTTATATGCAATATGGTTACTTGAACTAACATGTTATATGCAATTTGGATTGAATTTTTTTTGGTTTTATTGTGAAAAAATATGACTAATATATTTCTATATTTGTTTTTATAGCTTTGGAGTGATACACCCCGTTTACAACTGCGGGAGATTGACCAAGTAGCTTTTCTAAGAGGTGTGCTACACCCACATAAAGTTTACAAAATTTCACCCACTCGCTGACGTGACAGAGTGCTGATTGGTTGATTTTCTGTGGCCCACAGAAAATCAACCAATCAGCACTCTGCCACGTTAGCGAGTGGCTGAAATTTTGTAAACCTTAGGTGGATCTAGTATTTTCCCTTTTCTAATACTGAACGAGTTTTATAGGGACGTTGTACTTACTCCTTTAGATACAACGGCTCCTCAGTAGTCCATGTTTTATATTTTGGTGATGATGACGTTTATCGATTGTAATGAATAACACTTTTATATTTTAGTGATGATGACGTTTAAATGATGATAACACTTTTGTCTAACTCAGATGGTTGCGTTGGTTGATATTTATATAAAATGTTAAGTTTGTTAAATATGTTTGTGTATGTTGTAATGTCAGGTCTGCTGTGAAAACGATTATGGTAGTGTTTTGTTACAGGTTTATGGTAGTGTTTGGATACAGGTTTTGGAAAATAATGTTCTTTTTGAAAAAAACAGTTTTTTGGTGCGGTTTATTAAGAAACCGTATCAGAAAAGAAAATATTTGGTGGGTTTTTTTATTGAAGACATTTGGTACGATTAGAAATAAAACCGCACCAAATAATCATTTTCAGCTACGGTTTAGAACACATTATTTTTTGATACGCTAGCATTTGGTGCGGTTTTAAAACCGTGCTTTAAAAACCGTAGGTAATGAGATTTTTGTGTAGTAGTTGTACTTCTTAATTTGTAGTTTAAAGCTTAATGTAGGTGATGAAATTTACCTTCTTATATACTATTACTACTCCATATGAAAATCTAGGACCTAATTACATCAACGGTTGTAATTGGCAATCTAGAATCATCATACAGAATTGTAAAAAAGTTTATAGAAGTCTTCTATAATCTTAAGAATGTATGAAGTGAAGTACCATATAAAGTTTTTTAAAGTTGCACACTCTTGAAGCTACGTTGATTGTCAATGTTATCTTTCAATTTTGTTATATCAATTATGGAACATGCACGTCAAAGTGGGTTGTTTGCTCTTTTGTAAAAATCGGCTGTGGCGGTCGATTAATCTTCGCATAATCGCTGATCGCTCACTAAGCGCTTTGATTTATCATAATCGGCCTATTTAATCGTTTTGGTCAAAAATCACTTAAAATCGGTCAATAAACCGATTAATCAGACAAAATTGGATTAATCAGACAAAACCGCTTAAAATTCAGTCAACAAAATTGCTTAAAATTCGGACAAACTCTCTTAAAAATTGGTCAACAAACCGATTAATCGGACAAAATCAGTCAAAGATCGCTTAAAAGTGGTCAACAAACTAAGTAATATCTATGTTTGACTTTGAACTTTAAAGAATTATGTATTATTTTTATATTTGAACACTTGAAATATTTGAACTTTGATACATTATGCTTATCTTATACATATAATATAATATAATATCTAAAATTACAATTTTCTTCATAAACATTTCAATCCGATTAATCCTCTCCTAACCGATTAATCACTAGGCCCTATCCGACCGCCTCACTATACTAGCGATTTTTACAACCTTGGTTGTCAAGGGTTTTTTTTTTTTTTTTTTTTTTTTTTTTTTTTTTTTTTTTTTTTTTTTTTTTAACGAATAAACATAAAATAAATATACTCCATCCGTCCCAATTTATTTGTCCACTATTGACTTTTGAAGTCTTTCTTTGTTAACTTTAACCTTAAATTTTATTGCTTGTGTTACATAATACTTGATGAAACTTATACCTAATGAAATACATTTAAAACTTAATCCATTTATATATTTTGCATCAAGTATTAATAACGTAAAAGAAAATATTTAAGGTCAAAGTCGTAAAAGAAAGACTTCAAAAGTTAAAAGTGAACAAATAAAATGGACGGATGGAGTAATAAAGATAGATGAGAAAAGGAAACTTTTGAAAGGTTATTAAAATGTGTAGTGATAGAAATGTTAGGCGCAGGAAAAAGAAACAATTCTTATTAATAAGAGAAAAAGTAGTAAATTATTATTATTATTATTATTATTATTATTATTATTATTATTATTATTATTATTATAAACCATCACTTTTATTAACAATAAAAAGGATTTTACAAGAAATTGGTGGGGAGCCGAGAAACCAACTGGGCCCCCACACCTCTAGCAATATTATTATTATTATTATTATTATTATTATTATTATTATTATTATTATTATTATTATTATTCTTATTCAATGTTGCAAAAATCGTTAGGCGGTAACGTGGCGGCTGGGTACCGCCTAGCGATTAATCGGAATGGATTTTTTATATATAAAATTAAAAAATTGAAACTATATGCCTGATTTGGCCGATCTAGCCGATTTTTTTCCGATTTGGCCGATTTATCCCTGATTTGACCGATTTCTATCCGTAACCGAGTTGGCTGATTTATCCGATTTTTGTCCGATTTGGCCGATTTATGCCCGATTTGACCGATTTTTATCCGATTAACTGGTATGTTGACCGATTTTTGACCAAACCGATTAATAAGGCCGATTAGTGAAAATCGTGGCGGTTAATCCCCGCCTAGCGATTAATCGACGCCAAAACCGATCGGCGGCTGATTTTTGCAACACTGTTTATATTAGTTGTGGTCATTGACTTAATCAGATGGCCCAATAATCGTTTAGCAAAACTAGTCAAGTTATAGCCGTTTAGAAGATCGTCACTCACCATAAATTCTACATAAGTGACTTTTCTTTCACCGTCAATTATGAGCCCTTGAGAACTAGTATAGCTAAAAAAACAATATAGATTATAGAATGAGTTAAGAGAAACAACATGTTAGAATGAGAGGCATGCAAAGAGAAACGTAAAATGGTGAAAAGTTTTACAAAGTCGAGGAAGTTAGGATAATTTGCAGTAATTTTTGTTTTTATTTTATTATTATTACTTTTTTACTATCAAAATTCCTTTTGTACATAAAAAATTATACTAGCTTAGCAGGAATGAAAAATTGAAAGATCTTAACAAAATTATCATTCACCAACCTTTTAGAAATCCTTGATTGATGGTCAGGTGGTGTCGGTGGTTGACCGTCTTCGGGCTGTGTGTGTTTTGTGTGTGTGTTTTGTGATAGTATATGTGAGATACAACTAGATATAATTTTTGTGCTTCTGGCAAATAGTGTGGGATTAACTAGTTTGTGCTTGAGATCTAATCGGATATTTTTTTCTTTTCTTTTTTACACATATAAAAATAGTTCGTTGTGAACTGGATTATTGTATATTACTATTAAACTTCAAAAAGTATATTGTATTTTAAGGCACATTTTCATGTTATTGTCTTTTTGTTGTTTAAAAAGTCACAATGTTTGATGATTTTTTATTATACGCATAAACGTTTTACGAAATACTGAATCATAAGTTCGCTATTAAAATTATTTGACGTTAGGCACTAACAAAAATAACACACATAAATTAACGTCTTCGACTTTTGTTGAAAACTGTACACCGTCACTGCTATGCATGATTCTCGCTATATAACTACTAAAAGTTTATACTCCTACTGAGTCCTACTAGTTATTTGTGAATGAGTTGGATATGACAGAACTACATAACAAATTTTTATTAATCGAAAAAATAAAATGCAAATGTTTTTAACTTTGTTTGATACCCAAGTAGAGAGAGAGTCATGGGCTTGCGGATCAAGTTCATTGACTTGGTCACCGAGTTCCCAAAATAATACTCGTAAATAAATAAATTATACTAGTAGCTGTTAAAAAAAAATTGGAATAAAAGCACTTCCTCCTCTTTATTGATTTATATTTAAGAGTTGAGTTATTTAAAAAACCAAACATTCCTCACATACCAAGGGACTCATCCTCACCATCCATTTAAAAAGAAATCAATGGTTGAGATTAAAAGCATTTAATATTTCACCCAATTTTTATAATTTAATTATTTTTTTAAACCGTTAATCGTTAAGCGAAAATAATTATACCATCGCGATGAGCATTTAATTATCTTTCTATAGATATGCATTGTGATATACTTTCGACAAAAAAAAATTTTTTTCGTTTTTTTCACGTTTTTTTTCGTGGCCGAAAAATATCATATGTGATATATCATATATGATATTACATATCATATATGATATATCATATATGATATTGCATATCATATATGATATGTAATATCATATATGATATATCATATGTGATTTTTTCGGCCACGAAAAAAAAGGTGAAAAAAACGAAAA
>LBNU01011956.1:326156-356281 GCA_014162995.1 Artemisia annua | reverse complement strand
GCATTTAATTATCTTTCTATAGATATGCATTGTGATATACTTTCGACAAAAAAAAATTTTTTTCGTTTTTTTCACGTTTTTTTTCGTGGCCGAAAAATATCATATGTGATATATCATATATGATATTACATATCATATATGATATATCATATATGATATTGCATATCATATATGATATGTAATATCATATATGATATATCATATGTGATTTTTTCGGCCACGAAAAAAAAGGTGAAAAAAACGAAAAAAAATATTTTTTTGTCGAAAGTATATCACAATGCATATCTATAGAAAGATAATACAATGTTCGTCGTAATGGTATATTTTTTTTCGATTAACGATTAACGGTTTGAAAGATATTAATATTTGAAAAAAGAGGATGAAAGTGGGTTTTTTAAATTGTTAGGATTAATCTCATCAATTAGATCAAATAAAGATAGAGGGGAAATGAATGGTGGAGATTAGTCCCTTGGTATGTAAAAAATATTTGGTCCTCAAATGATCTTATATCTATATTTAAACCTATTTCCATTCACACAAACTCAATATACCGAATTTTGCTTTCATTCTTCATCGTAATCAAAGGTCTATTATCTATTTCCAAACTTATTTTTCTTTAAATTTGCGCTATTTCAATTATTCATATGTTTTCTGCTTTCATTTTTCTTTGATAATATTGGATTTTGTATTTGTATATTTTTACGAATAGATTTATGCTCGATTTTTATCCGATTAATCGGTATGTTGACCGATTTTTGACCAAACCGGTTAATAACGCCGATTGGTGAAAATCGTGGCGGTTAATCCCCGCCTAGTGTGATCAACAAGATTCTTGTAATTTTACCGATAAAAAAAAATAAAAATAAAAATAAAAAAAATAAAAAAAAAATCAACACCCACCATTATTCATTCATTCATTTCGTGCCCAATCCAAAATACGTCATTATGATTCTCTTTCCGTTTCCCAATCTAAAATACGTGTCCTTGAGTCAGTTCTTGAAGTAGTTAGGAATTAGTTACAAGTTGTTAAAGTTGTTGGAGTTTGTTAGAATTAGTTACTCTGTTCTTGAATTCTGTTATTAACAAGATGCCTAGTCAAACGCGAGCTAGTACCAGTACTGAGGGTGATCCAGCAATGAGAGAGATTTTGAGGCAGTTAAGGGAAGAATTGAAGCGTGAATTGTTGCAAGAACTGAGAAACAGTGCTGGTAATGGTGATCAAGGTATGGTGATGGTTAATCAGGGTGCAAATCAGGGACAAAACAATCAGTTTCACAGAGTCACCAAGCTTGAGTTCCCAAAGTTTGGAGGTGATAATGTGAGCGATTGGATGTTTAGATGTGAACAGTTCTTCAAGGTGGACAATGTTCCTGATGCAGATAAGGTAAACTTGATTTCTATTCACCTTTATGATGTTGCTTTGATGTGGCATAGACAAATAATAAGATTGATAGGAGAAACTGTGACACGGCTAGTTTATAGAGAAGCAATTTTGGCTAGATTTGGTAAAGTTTATGATGATCCTCTAGCTGAAATTAAGAAGTTGAAACAAACTGGTCCTGTGCAACAGTACATTTATGAATATGATAAGTTGTTGTGTAGAGTTGAATTGAGTGATGATCAGGCTATGAGCTTCTTTAGTGCAGGTCTGTATAGTGAAATTGAACTTGCTGTAAGAATGTTTAAACCTAGATATTTGGCTGAGTTGTATGGGTTATGTAGACTGCAAGAATCCCAATTGAATGTGTCTAGGCAAAGGAATAAAGTGCCTGTGTTACCTACACCTAGATACAATTCTCAGAGCACAAGTGTGGTTACTAGCCCTAAGCCAATGTCTTTACCTGCACCAAATGCTAATTGGAGGAATAAGTCACCATCCTCTACTAGTACTCCTTATAGAAAACAGTTAACTCAAAAAGAAATGGAGGAGAAGAGAATGAAAGTATTATGTTTCTACTGTGATCAAAAGTACTTCAGAAGTTATTGTGGATCAGGAAGGTGAGGAAGAGGTAGTTAATGAGGAAGAAATAGAGGAAGAGATTGTTTGGCCTCAACAACCTGAAAGGGAGAATGAAATTAGTCCACAAATTTCATTAAATGCCCTTACTGGTGTGATCAACTACCAAACTATGAGAGTTACTGGTTTAGTTGGCAAATATGAGCTGCATATCCTAATTGACTCAGGAAGCACTCATAATTTCTTAGATAGTAACACTGCTAAGAAAATAGCTTGTAATGCCAAACAAACCTATCCTTTACAAGTCACAGTAGCTGGTGGGAAGAATTTGGTAAGTAACAATGCTAAGAAAATAATTGACTCAGGAAGCACTCATAATTTCTTGGATAGTAACACTGCTAAGAAAATAGCTTGTAATGCCAAACAAACCTATCCTTTACAAGTCACAGTAGCTGGTGGGAAGAATTTGGTAAGTAACACTGTGTGTCATGATTTTACTTGGACCTTACAAGGAGAACCTTTCACTTCTTCAGTCATGATTTTGCCTTTGGGTGGGTGTGAGATGGTTTTGGGGATACAATGGTTGTCTACATTGGGGAACATCTGTTGTAACTTCAAAAATTTGACAATGGGGTTCAATTATAGAGGTAAAAATATGACTTTGAGAGGCACCAACAAGGCAACTGTTTACTGGATGCATGGCAAACAAAATGCAAGGGTTCAATGTAATTCTATGTCTATGTGTGTCTATCCCTCTATTGTAGTTAACATGGTACAAGCTAAAGAGCCAGTTGTGGAACCCTTAAGCAGTGTTTTGCATCCACTTTTGTTAGAATTTAAAGATTTTTTTGCTGTACCTACTACACTTCCACCACACAGAGCTTATGATCATAAAATTCCTCTCAAAGAAGGCACTCAACCAGTTAACATCAGGCCCTATAGACACCCCCCAACACAAAAGAATACAATTGAGGTAATGGTAAAAGAGCTTTTTGATTCAGGGGTCATAAGGCATAGCCAAAGTTCTTTTGCATCTCCTATAGTCATGGTCAAGAAAAAGGATGGTAGTTGGCGTATGTGTATTAATTACAGACAGTTAAACAAGCACACCATCAAGGAAAAATTTCCCATTCCACTTATTGAAGAGCTCATTGATGAGTTACATGGGTCTGTGATATTTTCAAAGTTGGACTTAAGGTCAGGCTATCACCAAATCAGGATGTTTGAAGATGACATTTCTAAGACTGCATTCAAAACACATGAAGGACATTATGAGTTCCTTGTCATGCCCTTTGGACTCACTAATGCTCCTTCCACATTCCAAGCCCTAATGAATGATGTTTGCAGACCATTTTTAAGGAAGTTTGCTTTGGTATTCATTGATGACATCTTAGTCTATAGTCCTTCTGTGGAAGCACATGTGGAACACCTCAAGACAGTGTTGGAAACCATGAGATTTCATTAGTTGTATGCAAAGCAGAGCAAGTGTGTTTTTGGGGCTACACATGTTGAGTATTTGGGGCATATCATCACTGATAAAGGGGTTGCAACATATCCTGCTAAGGTGGAAGCTATGAAAAATTGGCATGTACCAAAAACATTGAAACAATTGAGAGGGTTCTTGGGTCTAACAGGCTATTACAGAAGATTTATTAGAGACTATGCAGTTATTAGTCAACCCTTGACTGCTTTTGTTAAAGAAAAATGCATTCAAGTGGGGAGAAGATGCTCAATTAGCCTTTGATGAACTCAAGCAAGCCATGATGAGTGCTCCAGTGTTACAAATGCCAGACTTTAATGAAACCTTTGTGATTGAGACTGATGCCTCAGGGGTTGGTATAGGAGATGTGTTGTTACAAAAGGGTCATCCAGTTGCTTTTATGAGTAAGGCTTTGGCTCCAAAACATCAGTCCTTATCAACATATGAAAAAGAATTTCTGGCAGTTATACAAGCATTGGAGAAATGGAAGGGGTACTTAATGGATAGACATTTTATAATTAGAACTGATCATTTGAGTCTCAAGTATCTCATGGAACAAAGATTCACTACACCCACACAGTTGAAGTGGCTTCCAAAACTCATGGGGTATGATTATGAAATTGTCTATAAGAAAGGGTCAGAAAACATTGCTTCAGATGCTTTGTCCAGATTGCCAAACACTGGAGAAGTTCTACAAATGACTGTTACAAGCTTGTCTGCTGATGTTTACAAAAAGATTGTGGATGGTTGGGTTACAGATGTTAAGTTGCAGACTTTTATTCACAAGTTACAACAGGATTCACAGTCAGTTAAACACTATGAGTGGTCTGCTCAAAAGTTACTCAGGAAAGGGAAGTTAGTGGTAGCTGATGACAAGCAGTTGAGGCAAGAGTTGTTCCACTTCTTCCATGCTGGGTCACAAGGGGGCATTCTGGTATGCAAGCAACAGTAAAGAGAATGAGTGCAGAAGTTTATTGGAGCAAAATGAGGAAAGAGGTTAAAGAATGGGTGAGAAACTGTAGTGTGTGTCAAAGATTTAAACCTGAATTGGTCCCTTATCCAGGTTTATTGCAACCTTTACCCATCCCTGAACAAGTTTGGACCAATATATCCATGGATTTTGTGGATGGTTTACCTATGTCAAAAGGTAAAACAGTCTTGATGGTTGTAGTTGATAGGTTGAGTAAGTATGGTCACTTCATTCCTCTTACTCATCCTTATACTGCAATCACTGTGGCACAAGCTTTCTTGGACAATATTTACAAGTTACATGGACTGCCCAAAGTGATAGTTAGTGATAGAGACACAATCTTCTTGAGCAGATTTTGGTCTGAGTTGTTCAAACTTTTGAAAGTCAACTTACACATGAGCTCAGCCTATCATACTCAAACAGATGGACAGACTAAGGTAGTGAATAGATGTGTTGAATGTTACTTAAGGTGTATGTGTGGGGACAATCCTAAGGAGTGGGCACAATGGATTCCACTTGCAGAATATTGGTACAACACTTCCTTTCAAATTGCTATTAACACTACTCCTTATCAAGTTCTCTATGGTCAGCCTCCACCTGCCCACATCTCTTATACTACTGGTGATAGTGTCAATCATTCAGTTGATAGATCCTTAACTACAAGCGAGGAAGCTATCAAGCTTTTGAAGTTTCACTTACGGAGAGCACAGGAGAGAATGAAGACTATGGCAGATAGACACAGAACTGAGAGGGTGTTTGAAATTGATGACTGGGTTCTGCTCAAGCTCCAACCTTACATACAATCAACTCTCAGGCAACACAAACATCACAAGTTAGCTCCCAAGTATTATGGTCCTTTCAAAATTGTGGCAAAAATTGGACAAGTGGCTTATAAATTGGATCTGCCCCGTGGTTCACAAATACATTCAGTCTTTCATGTATCTCAGCTCAAAAAGTTCAGGGGTGAGATTCCAAAGGAACCTGCTAAGCTTCCACAATGTGATTCAAGTGGAGTTATAGCTCTGGCTCCATATTCAGTTTTGGACAGGAGAATGGCAAAACGGGGAAATGTGGCAGCAGTTTATGTTCTAATTCAATGGATCAATGAGAGGCCAGAGGATGCCACTTGGGAATTATATGATGATATGGCTGCAAGGTTGGTTCGCTAAAACCAATATAGTATATATATTCTCAAAGAAATCCGCTAGAAATACGGATAACCCGAGGTCGTAGTCCGTGTGAAGGTGTGAATGGAAAAGTGATAATCTGTTCGATAAAATGTGTAATGAAAGTGAAATAAAGGTGAATATTTGGAGTAATTATACTACAAATAAAACTTAAACGCAATCTAAAAGAAATGGGGAACAAATAAAGGAAAAGGGCTACGGGGGAAGCTTAAATTTTATAAATCCTAAATGTGATTAAAAACTTTCTGGAAAATTAAAAATATTTTTTTTTGGGATTTTTCTCTAATTAAAATTAATTAATAACTATTTTTTTTTGTATTTTTAATGATTTATAATGAAAATAAATATGAAAAATAACTTGAAAATTGCAAATTAAGTTTTGAAAAATCTAAAATAACAAAAAATTAATTTTAGAACAGAAAATATATTTTTTTTTGGCTTTTTCTTTAATTTTTATGAATTAAAAACTATATTTAACTAATTTAAATATATTTAAAATGCAATAAAATATGAAATTAACTAAGAAAAATGCAATTTTACTTTATAAAATTATGAAATAACTAAAAACTATTTTTAAATTAGAAAACTAATTTTTTTTGATTTTTATGTAATTTTTATGAATTAAAAATGATTTTAAATGCTTAAAAGCTAAAATTAATTATTAAAAATACTAAATAAGCTCAGAAAAATATGAAAAAATGCAGAAAAATCTATTTTAATATAAAAAGCCTAGGAAAAATAAATGTGACAGAAATCTAAGTCCTAATAAGCAAAATGAGCTAATAAGCAGTTTGAAAAGCACTTTTAATAAGCTATGAAGCACTTTAATGCACACAAAGCTTAGGAACAGTAAAGTCAACATCAACAAGCATGGAACAACTCATATTTAACCAATAAGCTCACAGAATTTCCCAAGAAGCACTTAATCAGTTGGAACTTTTTTCGCAGAAACAAATGTTCAGGGACCTACTTTAAGCTTATAAATAAGCAGTCTAATAAGCTGTTTTTGGGGAGATTAAGGGGGCAAAAGAAAGACCACCAAGCATAGAACACAAAAAACCTAAAAGCCCTAACTTTAATAACCAATTATACTCTAATTTGGACCAAGTTCAGCAGACAAAAAACAGGTACCATGAAAATTATAGCAGATTTTTGACTTTTCAATAGAACACTAAGTTTGACCAAAGTGAGATTCTACTGCACTAATATAATCCTAAATGATATGTTTAGCTAGTTTAAACCTTAATTAACCTAAATACGTCTAAAATCTAACAGATAGTAAAATGCCAGATTCCAAATTTCACTTATGTAGGCAGTGGAGTGAGTTTTGACTTTTTGTATATAAGGTGCAGATTTTATAGTTTCTCTTGTTCTAATATGACCTAAGGAGACTAATGGTACTGAAAAACAAGCACGTTAACTACCAGAACTAGCAGGCAACAGATAAACCAAACACCCCTATATAACTAGATTACACTACAACTATTGGATTTTAAACTTACACCTATCAATATTAAACTAAAAACAGATCAAGCACACTAAATAGAAGCTAAATTACCACTGAACTTCCACAAATATCAACAAGAACAAAGAGATGCAATTTATGCTATATCATGGCAGTTAGTATACTAGGCTAAACTAGAACATGTAAACACATAACATAAACACATACACACTACTAATAAGCTACTAATGCAATACTAATCTATAAATAACAACTGTTAAGCTACTGTAAAAAAATGCAGGTACTAAAAAGGTAATGGAGACTTACTTGGAAATGGCAAATGCAAAGAAAGGCTATTATGCTGAGATAGAACCACCCAAGCTATGGGACAACTTAAGTGGCTTATCAGAAGGGAGTAGGAGCTTATAGGAAGCTTATGTACCCTTTAACAATAATATTTTTTTTATAGATGTACAAAAGCAAAGTTTAGTCTAATTTAAAAGCTTAAAACTAACTTAAAGAGCTTAAATGAAAAAGAAATCAAGAGCTTTTAATAGATTAATGGAACTAGAAAGTAAAGGAAAATTTTTTTTATTAAACTTAAAGGAAGATTACACTGATGAAAACATTACAGAAAACATAAAACTTTAAACCTAATTTTAACTCTAAAATCCTACACGGCTGCATTTGTGACATAAAGGGGTATTTATATCCTACAGGGAAGCTAGGGTTTCCTCTTAAAAGCTTCATGATCCTTGAATGTCCACCCTTGATTTCACCTTGGTCACCAAGTTGTGTTTTTTAGCCGTTGGATCATTTTAGAGTACATAGACAGCTGGGAAACGTGCCACATGGCCTTAGTATTGTCTTTGAGCTTGCCTTGTCTTGATATGATGGGTAACTCTGGTGCAGGGTAATTGGAGAGGATGAGGCCACAGTAACACGCGCCAGTTTTCATATATTTTTTAGTTTCTTTAACTGGTGGTGGGTTGGGTTAAAGGGGTGGGTCACGGGTTTAAGTAAGAATGGTGGGCTTGTGTTCTTTTGGGCCAGTGGATTAGCAGGGGTGTGTGGGATTGTTGGGTTTATGGGTTTAAGTTTATTAAAGGGTTAAGGTCTGATAATGGTTTTAGGATTATTAGTGTTAAGTAGTGTAGATAATCACAAGGACCAAAGTTGTATATTCTGAAAATGTAGGGACCAATGCTTCCATTCTTCCAAGTTCTTAATCCAGGGGCTCTTTTGTGACATTCGTTGATTGATGAGAGCCATTGTTGACAAATCTCCAAAATATCTTCCTAAGGACCAAAAGTGACAACTTTGAAACTTGGAGGGCCAAACATGTACTTTCTTCAATCCTTTAACCAAGGACCAAACTTGTCATTTCTAAAACTTTGAGGACTTCAATGGACTTTATGAGCTTTAACTTTGACCATTAGCTTTTCCCGGCTCCGGCTTTTGACACTTTTCCAATTCTCGTGCTCGTTTTGTCATTTTCTCGTGATTTTTCGTCCTTTTCTTATAAATCCATTCCTGCACATTCAAAAACACAAAAACACGAATATTTGGCAATTATGGGTTAGTTTTTGGTTAATTTGGTTGGGTTTTGGTCAATAGAAGGTATGTGAATTAACACATACCAAAGGTTCCCTGATTTTGATTTGAATGCTTAAGTTGCTTGTGGTCAAGCAACATTTTAAGGAGTGGGCATTGATATGAGCACAAGTCATAATTGGAAAGTCAAAATAGTCAAAGAAGGAAAGTCAACAAACAACCCCAACCAATTTACCCGCCCAATTCATTTCACTTTCATTGTATAAATACATAGCATTGTCATTTACATTTCATCATCTATCAAATTGTAAACAACTCTCTCTCTCTATCTGTACAATACATCTTTCTAATAACAATCAGTATTCTTCATGTTCGAGTCTCTATTCTTATCTTCTTGAGCTCCTGCTTGTTGAATGAGGCTTTCTTCGATTCTTTATTGAATCCTGGAATAGTCATATCCAATTGGTACATATCATAGTGATTAATCGGCCGCCAAAGCCGATTTTTGCAACACTTTTTTTATTAGTTGTGGTCATTGACTTAATCAGATGGCCCAATAAGTCGTTTAGCATAACTAGTAAAGTTATAGCCATTTAGAAGATCGTCACTCACCATAAATTCTACATAAATGACTTTTCTTCACTGTCAGTTATGAGCCCTTGAAAACTAGTATAGCTAAAAAACAATATAGAATGAGTTAAGAAAAACAACATGTTAGAATGAGAGGCATGCAAAGAGAAACGTAAAATGGTAAAAAGTTTTATAAAATCGAAGAAGTTAGGATAATTTGCAGTAATTTTTTTTCTCTATCAAAATTCCTTTTGTACATAAATATTATACTAGCTTAGCAAGAATGAAAAATTGACAAAAGATCTTAACAAAATTATCATTCACCAACTTTTTATGTCTCGTGATAAATTAATGAATTTTTCGGATTACCTTTTTCACCTTTTTTTTAATAAACATCTTATAAAACAAAAATAATTGTACTTAATTTCTTTCAAAGTGAGAAAAATATACATACTAAACTACCTTTTCTCATTTATTTGAAAACTTAATTTCTTTCCCCTCTATATCAAACACGATAACTGATATCAAATATTGTTTTACTTCAATAGTAATATCATATCTCCCAAAAAAAACCACATGCACAAGCATAATATCTAATATCTTCATTTGCATATATGTTTAGATATCTATACTATACTATAATGCATTTCGGATTATTCTATAATTAGAAAGGCTTAAAATTCAGACTTTTTTCTTGCTTATTATGGAAAGATTTCAAAATTAATTTGTTAGGAAGCAAGTTGGTTAGGAAGCGGTTGGTTGTTCAAACTAAAATTATTTGGCTTAACCATCTCTAATATATCTACTTATAAAGCATGAAGACAACTAAACGTGTAACCAAATAACGCAAAATATAATCACACGGTACCCGCCACCGCATTACGTAGGTACCTGTAACAAACCGAAATTTTCCCAACTGATTTTAAATAATAAATGTCAATTTATTATTAACTAACTATTTATCTAATCATACATGAGCTTTCAAAACTATTCCGGAAAAGCAAACACACACACTGTAGCTTACAATAACTCACTACATTGATTACTTTATCAGAAAATGTGAATATTTTATTTTCTAACTATTACTGAGTATTTATACAACGAGAAATATCTCAAACACAACATCACACGCGTACCGACATGGCTTATTGACTTAAAACAAATCATTATTAATCTGAGTTAATAATTTTATTTTTATGTAACGTTTATAAAGGCGTTACCGAAAACATATTTCAAGGCATTTTGTCGAAACAAAATGCCGTGTTTATATTGTGACATAGCAGGACACGGTGTACACTTAATACACTATTTAAATAAAAACAAAGTATATTATAACCCACCCCAAAATACACCGCCCTATTACTTTTTCATTTTTCCCAAAATGTTTTGATATAAGATCATTTGAGGACTAAACATTGTTTACATACCAAGGGATCAATCCCCACCTTCCATTTATTTAGATCTAGTGGCTAAGATTAGAGTTAACATTTACACTACAAGGGTATTTTTGGACTATATAAATAATATATTTTACTCCCATCTCAATTAATGCGTCATTTTTTCACACACACAAAGTGTGTGTTTCTTTTTTCTCTCTCATCTAACCAACTCCTTTAACCAACCACCTCCTTCATCCCGTTCGTCAACAAACCCTAATTTTTTCATCTCAGTTCATTAATTGAGCTCATTCTTCATCCCGTACATCACCTAACCCTAATTTTTTATCGTTTATTTTTATTTAAGCTTAATTCTAAGCTGAATTTATAAGCTCTCTGTTCCTATAAGTTGGATTATAAGCTAACTGATTCATTTTTTTTCATCTGATATGCAGGTTTTATGGATTCGCTTCAAAGTTCTGTTTCTACTACTTCTGAAGAGATCGCTGTTAATGATTCGTCTTCTGCTTCTGAAGAGATTGTTGTTAGTTATGATGTTTCAGCTAAGTATGCTGAGGAGATTGTTTCTTATGAACACGGTGATGAATCAGAAGCTATTAAGAGTAAGCTTTTTGATTATTTTAATTTTTTTTCTATAATTCGTTTGTTAGTGTGAATAAGCTATGTTGTTAAGCTGTTATAAGCTCTGAATAATCCATTTTAGTTAGTTTTTGATTGAGTATAGTAGTTTTTAAGCTCTGAATAAGTAGTTTTAAACTCTGAAATAAGGTAGTTTGGATATTATATCATATATGATATCATATATGATATCTGTTAGGAATACGATTTTTGTATAAGAAAGATTTGGTCACCCCAGATATGATTAAGCATTGTTTAGCTCGTAGTAGTTATATTAGTTAGTAAAACGTAGATTAGTAGTAGATTAGTTCGCGGAAGAAGGACGGGTCTTTACCCACTGTATACCTGATCCGCAGCCCAAGTGGCACGCCCTAGTGGCAAAACTCATGTACATAAACACCCTCTCCATCCTTGGAGAGGGTGCACATCTCATAATCTATTTTCTTTCTTTTTTTTGGTTTTCTCTCTAGGTGCCAACTTCTTTCTCTCTCTACTTTCTATCTCTAGTTTTCTCCTTCCTTCTTTCTTCTTGAAACGATCTAACCATGGTCACCACATGAACTTGATGTTATTTGATATGTTACAATTGGTATCAAGAGCCAAGGTTTCATCTTAGGGCCTTAGATTCACGGATTTGTGGTGGTTTTTGTGGTTGTACTTGGTTAGAAAAAGTTTCTTTAGATAACACATTGGTTTGATCTTTGTGATGTTTAAGAATGTGTTTTGATTGTACTTCTATGTTTAGAAGGGTTGTAGTAACATAGGTTTTGTGTTGGTATAGTCATATCAGTCATTAGTTTGATTTGGTGAAGGATTTAGTAGTCGTTGCTTGGTGGCGATTAAGTTCTCTGTTGTGGACTTCTTGGTGGCGATTAAGTACAAAGCAGCGATTATCTCGTGGCGATTAAGTACAAGTTGACAGTGACTAGTTTGGACTGTAGTGACTTTCTGGCGATTACTTTAGTGGCAATTAACTTGTTGTGGCGTTTAACTCTGTTAAGCGTTTAACTCAAGTGGCGATTACTTTGGGTAGCGTTTAATTTTCTGGCGTTTAACTTGTGTTTAACTTGTGTGGAGATTATCTTTGTGGCGATTATCGTCTCTGGCGATTAACTCTTGTGGCGACTATCTGTGTGTGGCGTTTAAGTTTTGTCTGGCGATTAACTCCTGTGGCGACTATCTTTGTGCGGCGTTTAAGTTTTTTCTGGCGATTAACTTTTTGTATTGTGATTAAGTTCTCCATTACAAGCTTATAATCTATACTTTATCTTTCGGTTTCCTCTGTTGACTTTATTAAAATCCCGGGAAAGAATCTATTTTTCGGTTTAAGTCATCAGTTGTAAAATCCCGTTAAAGATCACATCATGATAACTGTTACATCAATTGATGACATCCAAGCTGCTGGGTCCGATACTCGACCCCCTATGCTAGATAGAACTGACTATGAGTCTTGGTGCCAAAGAATTCAGTTGTATTGTCAGGGTAAAGAAAATGGGGAGAACATTCTGAAATCAATTGATGAAGTGCCATTTCAAATGGGCACCTGATGCGTGGTTTTGTGACCTTACAACAGGTTTTACCTCTCGAGGGATCTCAAGAGGCTTACAACCCCACCAGGCAGTGTACCTGACCATAGTAGTATAGGATATTGGTAAGTACGGGGGATTGGTCGTTCTCTCACAGGGAATAGTGTTCGTTAGGATAGAAAAACTACTCTAATAGGCCTAAGGGTGGAAGGAAGATTCTTTTGGTATTTTTATGTTTTATGAAAGCAAGTAAAATCTCGGTTTATAAGGAGTGGGCGGAATTAGTTGCTAGTCAACTAACCCAAAATTACTACTATTGCAAAAGAAAATAAATTATCTAAACTATTTAGTTGTGAAAACAATATGGAGAAAATTGTGTTTACTTAGATTTCATTACTCCCTAACTATCTTTTACCGGTTAATTGATATGTATGTTACTTGTGTGGATGAAGGGTGTATTCCTAATAACTCATGGAGTGGCATACATATCTCTCCAATTCTATGAGCTCTTATCTCGCCCTATGCCATGCACGGCACAACCATAGGGGTTGTAAACAGTGGCTCATGCGTTAAATACTACCTTAATAGCCTAGTATGCCTTGGCTACATGTTTCCCAAGACGTTCAAGCACGTTACCATAAAGGAGGTTGGCCAGTTTTCTTGAGCCTAACATTGATGGAACAATCATCCCAACAAACAACAACACACACCAATTAACCAATAATTAATAGTTAGGTTTCATTAGATCTAAGCAAACACTAGAGAATTTAGCTACACATGTTAATTGAAAGACAAGCAAGATAGATAGTTAACCAACACATAGACATGATGATTAAATTAAAGTGAAGACTTATCTTTAATTAAGCATGAGGGTTCCAAGGGTTGGAAACCCTAAAAGTTACAGAAAATTCGTCTTAGGGTTTTGCTCTAAAAATTCTCCACAAAGTTCCACCCTTAATGAATGAAAATTAGAAAACTATATATAGATTTTACATTCTGACGGCGTCAGGTTATAAGGGCTGACGACGTCAGCTCGCCGCCATTAGGTTTCTCGGATGGCTTAGATCCACTTCTGACGCCGTCACCTTATAAATCCTTCTGGGCCGTCACTCTTTAACTTTACTCCTGACGGCCTACTTTTCCTAACACCTGACGGGGTCAGGTGTTAAATACAAAATTTTCTCTGGCCCGTCATTTGATAATTGGTTTCCACTCTTTTGTCAAGGCTTTCTGACGGCGTCACCTTGTGACTCTGACGCCGTTAGGTTGTAAATTCACCATCTTTTGAGACTTTGTCGTTTTCTTCACTTTTATGCTCCAAAAACGTCCAAATATGCATGTTTTCCAGAATTCCTCTCAAAAGTACCTAAAATGACAAAAGGAATGATTTAGGGAAATATTTGATCTCATTTATACGAATTAGGGCTTAAATGACCCCCTAAAAGCGTAACACTTTTCGTCTCATCAAATACCCTTACACTTGAGATTTGCTTGTCCTCAAGTAAATGAGCTTTTATTCAAATCAAAATATGAGTTAGGGGTCATTTAACACGAATATAAAAGTAATTACAACAAATAGTTATTCGACACTAATCATAACAAGCACGGAAATCATACACTAGCACCTCACAAATAGTGTTTGGATTCTCACATCTCTCAAATGTCATAAAGTTTATATCTCATAAATGGAAACGGAAAATAACACTCACTACCTGTCATAGCAAATATATCACCATAGGCTTGGGAAAGGATCAATTACTCCTCCACTAGGCGTAAGCACCTAAGATAAACTATCAAATAGGTCTTTCCAAAGGGTTGTAACGTAAGGTGTAGGGATATGATAAACACGGTTTGGTTGGAATAAAGGGTATTTTAGTGGTGGCAAGTTAATTATCATGATCAAATACATGCACTCTACATCGTTGCTTAAGCCAGACTCGACTCAATCTTAGTCTAAAAATGAAATAACAAAAACTAAAAAGAACATAAAAGGAAACGGGATGGTAGTCCGTATGTTTTTCTTCTTTCTTTTTCATATTTTTTTTTTGTATTTTTCTTGGTTTTTCGATTTTTTTTTCATACACTCTTGCCCTACCATCCAAAATAATACATCATAGGGGAGTTGCATTCCCCTTACACTTGAATCTTTACATAACCTTACAATCACTATTCTAATGACTCGAATTAAGCTAATCGAAAAACTTGGAGTACATTTAAAATATTTAGCACGTATGGGGGTAATAATGTTGTTCTTCCCCATTACTTCATTACGCTAGTACTTTACCCATGAGGCCCAATCGTACCAAAACAATATGTACAAGGATATGACTTAACTTAGCAACCGTGTAATTTGAACGGGATAATTAACTCAGGGTTTAACAATTGTTTTCACAATAATGCACCAAAGGTGGGTGCATACAAGGTAGGCTAAGGCGATTTGGGTGTACATTTAGTGGGGTGAAAACAAATTCTCACTTTGAGTAAGATGCTCAAAGGTCGAAACGAAAGGATAGGCTCGGAGGGGTGTACTAGGGGTATCGTGTACCAAAAGTGGATACAACGCAAAGGTGTGGGAGAATTACTTGACCAATGAAGTCAACGTAATTATAAAAAATATACGGGTGTAAAACAATGGGTTAATCCTAATGCCTCTTATCATGTAGTAAATCTTAACTACACGAATGTAGTCTCACTTGTGGATTTGAGATGGTCCTAACGCAAGTTCTAGAATCTAAATACTACCGGTACACACATCATAGCACCAAAGATGGATGCTTTTTCTACCAATTCTAGGGGCGAACCTCACATATTTGGGGTGGAAAATTTTTTAGTGGTACGGTTTTGTGCTAGTCATACAATTTCCTATCCATGAGACGCTTATTAAAATCAAGGTTTCACTTCTAAATGTTGTAAAAAAATTTAAATTGGTGCTAAAATTGCCCTAACAAACATTTCTCTTGGTTTTATTACAAATTTACTATCAAACAAAGCAAAACATCAAGCATAGGTGTATTCTCAACGGTGCTTTCATTTACCCCCCTTACACTTAAACTGAAAATTGTCCCTGATGTTCAAATAAAAGACGTAAAAGTAAATAAGATGAAAGAATGAAATCGAATGCTCCCCTGAATCGTTTGATGTGGATAATGAAGTAACATGGTTAAATCTTCTTCCAAGAGAGACGAACGTTCAAAGCTTCCCTTCCAAAATAATAAACGTCTTCTTGTCCAAAATAACCTGTTAACCTGAAAAAGATAAAGGCCAACCTCGCGTAAAATCGGCGGTAAAATCTACATAATAAGATATAATGCTTGTGGAATGAATATTTTGCAGAATTCCTAGAGATTATAAGTTAAAGAATTGACAAAACTTTTTATGTTTCCGGAAAAATACAAAACTTTCAAAAATTGCAGAAAATTTTAACCTGACGCCGTCAGGTGTTAACCCTGACGCCATCAGAAAATTCTGACAGAATTCTCATGTTAAGTTTCCGGGAAAAATTCTCGAAAAACTAGATCTTACTTCCTGGAATTCCTGCAAAAATTCATTATGACTCGATACAAGCATTTGACTCAAACAAGTACTAATATGTATGTTAATTTCATTGTTATGATTCATGTTCATTCGTTCTATATAAACCGATTTAGATTTCCCTTACACTTAGCTTTTGCAAAATACCTTTATATGTAGTTAAGACGAAGTTAAAAACAAAATAAAGCATTTTCACAATTTAGTTTGAAGCATGAATCAATAACAAGAAATATAACTTACATACGGAAACAAATAAAATCAAATAAACACACAAAGCATGGGTTGCCTCCCAAGAAGTGCTTTTCTTTATTTACGAGTCTTGTAGCTAGACTCAAAGTCACCGTACGTTACGTGACTTCGTCGTTGGTCACGGTTCCTAAGTCATTCTCTTTTCCGGTTTTGTATTCCGGTCCTAATTTCAAACAATCCTTATAGAAACCGAATATCCTTCCCATGACATAGTCTACTCCCCTACGTCTATCCTCATCATTCCTATAGTAAACCGCTTGTTTGAGTTCCTTCTCAACATTGGATAAGTGTTGGAATTGCTCTATCTTATATGGCATTTGGTAGTTTACTTCGTCGGTCTCATCCTTAAATTTAACTATCCCTAGGGAAGGTTCATGAGTCATTCTAGAGACCTCGATAAATGGCTCGCCTAAAACTACTTGGGTTAAACTTGCGTCGACTATTGGGCGGATATCTTCTACAATCACAAAGTCGGTGACATAGGTGAAGTTTCCTACATAAACTGGTAATCCCTTAACTCTTCCCGTGAAGTTACTAATCCATCCTTTATCGGGGAGCACTCTATACCCTAGTTGACTTTTCATTATCAAGTTGTATTGGGCTCTAGTCATGATGTTAATGGGCGATCTAGGGTCAATGTAAGCTTTCCAAACATGCAAATGTCCGATGTTGCTTGGTATGTTGAGATTAGAAGGATCGTCCACTTTGATAATCGGGTTACCTAGGAAGTATGGGTTCTCGGAGTCATCGAATAAGTTCTTATGATATGCTCGCTCCTCCCTAGTTGGTAACCTATTGAAGTAGTCCTCTTCACCTACTTCTTCTATTTCGCTAACCTTAGCTTTCCTATCAACCTCTATTCCCTTATTCTCATCCTTTGATTCACTATCATCCTCACTCCTATCAATTGTTCTAATAGTCACAACGTTGACGAAGTGGACATGTTTGGATGAAGAGGGGTCTTTGATTTGTGGTCCGCTATTGGTGTTCCTAGCGTCCTTTTGTGGAGGTGATAGCACTTGGTTGTTGAGGGCTTTCAACAAGTTGTCGATCTTATTGGTCATCTCCACTTGTTGTTGATTGAATTCGGATGTGAATTTAGCTATACGAGCTTCTTGAGATGCCATAAACTTTGACATCAATCCTTCAAAATCATTGGTACTACCATAGTTGTTGGAAGGATTGTTGTTGAAGGTACGGTTCGAGGAAGGTCCGTTGGGTTGAAACCGATTAGGTGGGTTGGAAGAGTTGTTTTGGGGTGTGTTTTGGTTTGTCTTCCACCTAAGGTTGGGGTGATTTTTCCATGAGGGGTTGTATGAATCTCCGTAAGAGTTTGGCTCGGGTTTGAAAGTGTACCACTTATCTCCCACTCCATCGGTACGCGTGGATGCGTAGTCCGCAAAAGCTTGTTCGGGGAGTTCCATGCAATCACGAGTGTCGTGGGGACCACTACATAATTCGCACGAAGAAGTGATTTTGTTCACTTGGCTTGAAGGTTTAGGAGCTTCGTAGTATTTCATGAGAAACTTGACTTGGTCTTCAAGTTCTATGATCCTACGGTCGGAAGTGCTTGAATTATTCGAAGGCAAAGATATTACCTTGAGCATTTTATTCAAATCACGGGGATCATTCCAGCTTTCGTTGTCATATAGAGCAAGATCTTCTAGGAGATCCCATGATTGTTCCGCACTTAGATCACGTAGCTTGCCACCGGCCGCTTGGTCAATGGTTTGCCTCGTGTGGAGATTGATGTGGTCATAGAAGATTTGAACTTGGAGCCAAAGGTCTATGCCATGATGAGGGACTTTTTGGAGTAAGTCCTTGAATCGAGTCCATGCCTCGTACAGGGTTTCGCCTTGGCGTTGTTGGAACGCCAAGATATCATTCCTTAGCTTGGTAGTTCTCCCCGGTGGGAAAAATTGAGCAAGGAAACGAGTTTTGAGATCGTCCCAAGAGGTGATGGATCCTGCGGGAAGTCGCTCAAGCCATTTACTAGCTTGGTCCCGTAGAGAGAATTGGAAGAGACGCAATCGGGTCGTCTCTCGAGTTGCAACATCAAGGTCTATGGTGTTAGGAATACGATTTTGGTATAAGAAAGATTCGGTCACCCAAGAGAAATATACGGTCACCCTCGACATGATTTAGCATTGCTTAGCTCGTAGTTGTTATATTAGTTAGTTAAACGTAGTTTAGATGTAGATTAGTTCGCGGAAGAAGGACGGGTCTTTACCCACTGTATACCTGATCCGCAGCCCAAGTGGCACGCCCTAAGTGGCAAAACTCGTTGTATATAAACCCCTCTCCATCCTTGGAGAGGGTAAGCCTTCTCATAATCTCATTTTCTTTTTTTTTGGTTTTCTCTCTAAGGCTTCACTTTTTTCTCTCTCTACTTTCTCTCTCTACTTTCTCTCTCTAGAATTTCTTTCTTTCTCTCTTGCTTGGAACGAACCAAAACCACATGATGATTTGTGTTTGTGATGTTATCTAGTATTCTACAATTGGTATCAAGAGCCATGGTTACATCCTAGGGATCTTAGAACTTGTGGTTTATGGTTTGTTTTGGTTTCTACTAGTTTAGGGTGGTTTTCAATCATTTTGGTGCTTGTTCGTGGTGTTTCTTGTGATCTTTCTTGTACTTCTAGGATTAGAAAGGTTAGATTCATCTAGTTTATCAGTTGGTTGGACTATATCTAACGTTTGGGGTGTGTACGAGTTGGTTTGGAGCTTGTTTCTTGGCAGCGGTTTGCTCCTCGTTAAAAACTTCTTAGCAGCGGTTTGTAGTAGCGGTTAAGTACAAGTAGTGGAGCGAGCATTACGCTGTACTTTGTACTATTTCAGCGGTTAACTTCCAGCGGTTTGCTTTTCAGCGGATAGTTTAGAAGTTTAGCGGTTAGTAATAGCGGTTAAGTACAAGTAGTGGAGCGATAATTACGCTGTACTTGGTACTGTATTAGCGGGTTCTTTCCAGCGGTTAACTTATCAGCGGTTAAGTCAGAAGGGGTTACTTTGCAAGCGGTTACTCTGTCCAGCAGTTACTTTAAGTCAGCGGTTACTTGTTCAGCGGTTACTTCTTCAGCGGTTAAGCTACAGCGGTTATTGTATCAGCGGTTACTGTAACAGCGGTTAGTTTGTTCAGCGGTTTGGTCATTTTAGCGGTTTCCTAGTTGACTTTAGTAATTTCCCGGGAAAGAATCTATTTCTCGGTTTAAGTCACTTGTGTTGTAAAATCCCGTCTAAAACTCTTTTATCATGACTATTGTAACATCTATTGATGATATTCAAGCTGCTGGGTCTGACACTCGACCCCCCATGCTAGACAGAACTGATTATGAGTCTTGGTCACAAAGAATCCGTTTGTATTGTCAAGGAAAAGAAAATTGGAAGAACATTCTGAAATCAATTGATGAAGGTCCGTTTCAAATGGGCACTACTAGAGATGTTATCACCACTAATGAAGATGGCTCGGTCACCTTTGGAATTGATAGACCACGTACTTACAATGATCTGAATGAAACGGAAAAGAAACGTTATGATGCTGACATCAAGGCTTCAAACATTGTAGTACAATGACTTCCTAAGGACATCTACAAGCTGATCAACTTTAACACTGAGGCCAAGGCAGTTTGGGATAATGTCAAAACATTGCTTGCTGGGTCAGAACTTACAAAGGAAGATCGTGAGTCTCAATTGTACGATGAATTCGAGCACTTTAAGATGAACCTAAGTGAAAGCATCAATGATTATTATGTCAGATTTCACAAGCTCGTGAATGACATGAGAATGATCAGAATGACAATGCCCAACATCCAACTCAACTTAAAGTTTGTCAACAACATGTCTCCAGAATGGGATCGGTTTGTCACGGCTGTGAAGCTTAACAAAGGACTAAGAAACACCAACTATGAACAGCTTTATGCCTATCTCCAACAACATGAGAAACATGCGTTGTATGATCGACAAATAAGAGAGAAATTTCACCCATCACATGAATCTCTTGCTCTAATCTCCAGTGCTCATGGACTTCAACAATTCACAGCTGACTTAGTCAATCAACCAACCACAACTCAAGCAACGCAGAATCAGTCCTCTCTTGGTCAAACTCCCATGCAATCAGCAAATGTTATGACTAATCAACAAGCATCTGGGAATGCTTATATGGACAAGAGAATTGACAACCTTTCCAACCAAGTCTCAGTGCTTGTTCAACATATCAGAAGCACTCTTCCTCAAACCAACAATCAACTCAGAACCTCATCTAATCCACGTAATCTTGCTGTTGTGGAAGATGGGCGTATTGTGGTTCAAGGTAGACAAAATGTCCGAGGAAATGTTCAGAACAGAATGGGAAATGGTAATCAAGGACTAGGAAGGCAAATCAAGTGCTACAACTGTGGTGGGCTAGGTTATATTGCTAGAAATTGCACTGAACCAAAGCGTCCTCAGAACTCCGACTACTTCAAAGACAAGATGCTTTTGATGCAAGCTCAAGAAAATGGAGTTAAATTGGATGAGGAACAGCTGCTTTTTCTTGCTGGTGATGAGGGAAACACGTTTGATGCAGATGTGGATGATCAACCTGTTCAGGATCTTGCTTTGAATGACCCAAACATCTTCCAAGCTGAAGATTGTGATGCATTTGATTCTGATGTTGATGATGAACCCACTACTCCAACCATCTTTATGGCTAAGCTTACATCTGCAGTCGCATCAGCAAATCAGTCAGGACCCTCAAAATCTTCCATCATTTCAGAGGTACTCAAAATATATGACACATATGAAACAAGTGTCATTCCAACGATACTTGATGAGGTGCATCAAACTAGTATTGTCACTTCAGATGATGTTGGTTTGAAAAATACTAATATTTCCTCAAAACACCAACATATGGATGACAGTAATGAGTCTGATGGACCGAGTAGAGCATCTAAGGACACACTTGTTGACGATGTGGTGCACCATCAAAAGAATCATAACGAAGTAAATCACACCGACACTTTTGATTCAAATTCTGCTAATATGGGTAATAGCAATGTTGTCCCATATGAGCAATACTTGAAACAAAGTGTCGAGACTGCTTTACCCAGTGATGACTCTTCCGTTAATATTGATACTTGTGAATATGATGAATATACTGCTGTTATTCCTGATGATACCTTAACCACTAGGATTAATATTCTCAAAGATCAGGTGAATATGTATCAACAACGTGCAAAATTTGAGTTAACTGAACGTGAACAGAAAATGGATTGGCAAATGTGTGCATGTATTACCGAAAGGAATTTAAAGGAAGAAAAGTTAAGAGTAGAATTAAAATCTTTACAAAATCAAATCGATCAAACTGTTAAACAAAAACAGGAGATCCAAAATAGTGTAAACACACTAAAATTAGATTTTCAAAGAAAGGAAGCTACACTCCTAAACGATTTTTCTAATTTAAAGGCCTTAAAGAATAAACTTGAAAACAAATTGTACACACAAGGCCAAACCATTCAAACTGCTCAAATGATACAAAAGCACGTTAAACTTCGTGATAAGCATAGTGATAAGGATACAGGAATGCCTAAAACTAATTATCTTAGGAGCGTTAGTGCCTCGCATCCTGCCTTATATGACTTCAAGTGATGTTTAAACCTAATCATGATCCCCCTAATGTGCGTGATTCTGAAGAGATTGTTGCATGTGAAACTGAAAATAGGAAGAGACTTGAGGATAAAATGAAGGATCCTACGTGCATAAAAAATAATGTTAATATCAAGCCCCAAAACTACTATGAGCAGAACCTTTTTACGGTCTTTACACCTCAGACTAGGTTAACTCCTGAACAGATTTTCTGGGCCTTAGATGTTGAAAAAATGAATGCTGAACGTCTTTTGGCTACCCCTCCCCTTAAGTTTGCGAAACCAACGGTGTATCCTCCCAATACACCCATGAACCTAGTTCAGATTGCGCTTCCCACTAAATGTAAAACTTTTATTAGCATGTATGTTCTGTATCAAATGTTTGCGGATTTTGATAAAACATGTAAAAAGAGAATTACTCCAACGGAATTACTGGAGGAGAAAGGGGTTTTGAAGTTACAAAAGAATGTTATCTCACAGAAGTCATTCCACTTTTTAAACAAGTCAAAGAACATTTTGAATACATGGAATCATCTCTTAAATCTGATATTGATGAAATGAATGAGGTGTTTAAAAATCTGGAAATGGAAGGAAAACAAACTGTAATAGACCTTCAACATAGTGAAATTGCAAGGAAGAACGCTCTCATTTTAAATGATAATTTGATTGCTATGTGCATTGCACAAGATGTGTTTTATACTGCTACTGGTTCTTCGTTAACTGCTCCCCAATTTCATGATATGTTTGTTACATTGCAAGTTTTCCAGAATCGTGTTGTTGAGCTTGAGGGGGAGAATTTAAAATTGCGCCAAAAAATTCAAAAGATGATCATGATAACATGGTCAAGCATTTTTCATAACTAGAGGTTGATAATCTTAACTTGCAATTAAGATACCAACACCTAGAAGAGAGAATTAAAAACTCAAATGCTAAGACGTCTTCGGATGTTCCTGAATTTGATGCTTATTTTGAATTAGCCAAACGGGATGAAAGAATTCAAGCTCACACTAACACGATTCGAAAACTGAAGCTTCAAATTGCTACTTTAAAATCTGAGAAATGTGATGTGATTATGAATGATTGTGTCGTGAATGATAATAAATGTGATATGATTGATACCCAGAAACCTCCTTGTTTAGATTCTCAATGTTTTCAACTTCAAAACATCATTAACAATTTGAAACATGAAAATGAGTGTTTTCAAGCTGAAAACTCAAAAATCAAACAACACTTCAAAGAGTTACATGAATCTTTCAAGCTCTCACGTGTTAAATCAAATGAAAAAGTGTCTTCATTGTTAAATGAAATTGAGAATCTAAAGACTAAGGTGAAAGGGAAAATGGCAGTCAATTCTTGTGATTGCAAGCTTTCCAATGCTACTAAAAGGACTGTTGCTGTTGCCACTAATATTCCTCTTCCCCTTAGGAATAATGCGTTCGTTCATAGTGAGTACCTTAGGTATCTTAAGGATTGCCTAGATATTCTTTGCGAGACCATTGAAGAAGTTAGAATGGTGAGACCTATGGACATTGGCATTCGTGATGTGTATTATCTCACCAACAGATCTTATGAGCTCTTAGATTATGCTATAGGTACATGTCCTAAAGCGGTTTGCATGCGTGATAAGATTGATAATTCTCCCTCTAAGGTTAAGAACAAGCATGTCACTTTTAAAGAGCCCATAACTTCAGCAGAACATAACACTTCTTACACCAGAAATCAACCAGCTACTTCTTGTTCTAATGTTCCCATCATTAATTCTATAGGAGTAAAAGTTGACACTAATGCTAGCAAGTCAAAGCCTAGTTGTAATTCAAGGAATGATAGGACTTCGCCGGCTAAAAGTGCTCAAGGAAAGAAAGTAGAAGACCACCTTAGGAACAATAAGACTGATCTGAATGTTGTGAATCGTGTTGATTCAAGTATTTGCTCTAGGCGTACTGTAATTAATTCGAATTCTAAAACCATTTGTGAGATCTGTAATAACTCTTTAATTTCTGGTAATCATGATGTGTGTGTTAAGACATATTTGAATGCTTCTTCTGTATCCCCTGGATGTCATGCTGGTTATTATAAACGTGAAAAACTTGTTTGGAAAGCCACAGGAAGGATGTTTACTAATGTTGGTTATCATTGGAGACCCACTGGAAGGATAGTATCCATAGGAAATAAACGTCCCTTTACTAAGTAGTTTCATCCTAAAGCATACAATAATAGGGTTTGGAAGGGGACTGGTAGAATTTTTCTTATTAGTACCCAATGCGCTAATCATAAGTCTAGTCCCCCTGCACACCATATCTTGTCTAAAGATGCTAGTAATATTCCTTCCTATGTCACTATTAACAATGTCTGTGCTAACCAATCGAACCCCACTTCTGGTTGGGGATCCAAGTTTTTCCGTTATCCATATCTGTCTGGTTCCAAATGCAGGTTGTACAAATCGCCCTGTGGTATTTGGACTCAGGCTGCTCAAAACATATGACGGGGGATCGCTCGCGGCTCAGAAATTTCGTGAAAAAGTTTATCGGGACAGTTAGATTCGGGAACGATCATTTTGGTGTAATAATGGGTTATGGAGATTATGTGGTTGGCAATAGCGTGATTTCAAGAGTTTATTATGTNACCATTTGTGAGATCTGTAATAACTCTTTAATTTCTGGTAATCATGATGTGTGTGTTAAGACATATTTGAATGCTTCTTCTGTATCCCCTGGATGTCGTGCTGGTTATTATAAACGTGAAAAACTTGTTTGGAAAGCCACAGGAAGGATGTTTACTAATGTTGGTTATCATTGGAGACCCACTGGAAGGATAGTATCCATAGGAAATAAACGTCCCTTTACTAAGCAGTTTCATCCTAAAGCATACAATAATAGGGTTTGGAAGGGGACTGGTAGAACTTTTCCTATTAGTACCCAATGCGCTAATCATAAGTCTAGTCCCCCTGCACACCATATCTTGTCTAAAGATGCTAGTAATATTCCTTCATATGTCACTATTAACAATGTCTGTGCTAACCAATCGAACCCCACTTCTGGTTGGGGATCCAAGTTTTTCCGTTATCCATATCTGTCTGGTTCCAAATGCAGGTTGTACAAATCGCCCTGTGGTATTTGGACTCAGGCTGCTCAAAACATATGACGACGGATCGCTCACGGCTCAGAAATTTCGTGAAAAAGTTTATCGGGACAGTTAGATTCGGGAACGATCATTTTGGTGTAATAATGGGTTATGGAGATTATGTGGTTGGCAATAGCGTGATTTCAAGAGTTTATTATGTAGAAGGGCTTGGGCACAATTTGTTCTCCGTTGGTCAATTTTGTGATTCAGATTTAGAAGTTAACTTCAGAAAACACTCTTGCTTTGTTAGAAGATTGGATGGTGTGGATCTTTTGAAAGGCAGACGTGGCATAAACCTCTACACTATATCCATTGAAGATATGATGCAAGCATCCCCAATCTGTCTAATATCTAAAGCCTCTAAGAACAAATCTTGGTTGTGGCATCGTCGTCTGAACCACTTGAACTTTGGTACCATCAATGAACTTACTCGCAAAGATCTTGTTCGAGGCATGCCTAGGCTGAAGTATGAAAAGGATCATCGGTGCTCCGCATGTCAACTTGGTAAAAGCAAGAAGCATACTCACAAACCCAAAACTATCAACACCATTATGGAAGTTCTTCACACCCTTCACATGGACCTTTGCGGTCCCATGAGAGTGCAAAACATATTTGGTAAGAGATATGTGTTAGTGATTGTCGATGACTACTCTCGTTTCACATGGGTTAAATTCCTCAGATCCAAGGATGAAACACCTGAAATCATCATCAAATTAATCAAGTAGCTGCAAGTTGGACTCAATAAGATTGTTAGATTTGTAACACCCCAACCCGAGAAGGGCTAAAGTGTTCATAATGGAGTCAAATCAGAACACAAGTGAAACGGAGATTCATACAATAAGCAAAGGATACAAGGTTACAACAAAACTAAAACAAAAACAAAGGCTAAAATACAAAACAAAGCCCAACTCAGACTAAGCCCAATCTCATAATATCTAGTCACTTCTAAGTCCAGTCCAATGCTACAAGGTGAAGTCTTCTAAGCCCAAAAGCAAAGCCTTCGTCCATAACCCAGCTTCCTACTAAACCTGCCGCATGAGAAAAGAAATGCGGCTGAGCTTAAAAGCTCAGTGAACAGATATGAAAGTAAACAAGCACAACAAGATAATACCATAATCGAGAAAGTACAAGAGAGTTTTACAAGTGGTGTCAAGGTATGTCAAAAGATTTTCAAGTCAAGTATAGAAAGATTATCAAAGTTGAGTACGAAGAGTTATCAAGTTAAGTACCAAAAGGTCATCAAGAATAAGTGTCAAAATCATCAAAGTTAATGTCAAAGGATTCAGTATTTAACCCCCAGGCCACACACAATATCCACACACATATAGTAGCCCAATGGAGTGATCAGCTCCCAAATGTGAAGGGACCGCATGCACGCATGCCCAATCACCACACACATGTAGTATATCCAGTCCATATCATCATAATGGCAAAAGCCCACACACATATCACACAAAACTAGGATGCATCCATACGCCCCTGCTGGCCAATAACAATAATAATAATAATAATCATAGCAGCAGTCGATAACAATAATCAGGGACGGCGTAGTACATCTCTCCAACTACGCTAGAGTACATAACATTGGTGCATCAATGCTATGGTTGTGGCTACTCCACAACAAGTAACACATAATACCTGGGTAAATACTGAAGGGTAATGTAGCCAAGGTTCAATATCAAAGGTTTAAGTGTCAATTCACAATCAAAGGTTCAATGGTCAAAGGTTCAAATATCAAAGGTTCAGTATCAAAGGTTCAAGATCAAGTGTCAAGATCAAAGGGTCATCAAGAGTTAATATTAAAGGGTCAAAAAGTGAGAGGTCAAAGCCAAGGTTCCAATCCATAGGGTTCATTAATCCGAGTCCCAACGTCCCATAGTTCATGATCAAAAGGGTCATAATGAGAGTTTAAAACAAAAGTTCAATTTAGTAGGTTCACATCACTTATAAAAAGGTTCGTAGTACAATCCCATTTAAGGGTTTATAAAATGGTTCATTTAAAAGAGATTTTCCAAAGGATGACATTTATAAAACGGTCTTTATAAAGGTTTGCATAAGATGTTCTTCAAAAGTGTCTTTATGAATTTATAACAATCCCGTAGATAAGTGGTCTTAAATCATATGAAAAGTGTCGTTATAAAATAGTTTCTCCTTTAAATGTTTTCATATCGTAATTTAGAAAAGAAATTTTACTTCCCATCATAATATCCAAAAGAACATTCAAGGTCTCACAAGAGTTTTACTTTCCGTTACATTATCCCGAAAGAGTACCCAAGGTCTCACAAGGTTCAAAGGGTGTGGTTATAAAAGGTTATCGAACGGATCATAAGGGTTCCATATTAAATGGTCAATATTCACGTTTCAATATCAAGGATCAATATTAAGGATCAATGTCAAAAGGGCCAATAGCAAAGGATCCATACCAAATGGTCGATAGCAAAGGATCAATATCAAAGGGTCAATTGCAAATGATCAATATCAAAGGGATCAATCAATCAATAATAAAGAGATAGAGAGAGAGTCAAGAGAGAGAAGTAGTTGTACTCTTACTGAAAGAGTACGGAATATCTGTACCTTCGCCGAATAAAAAAAAAAGACCAAGGTCAACAAAAGTAGAATATCACTCTCGCTTCACCGAACCTAGAAGAAAGTGGATAACGAATCAAGAAGAGTTCAATTATATAAGTTGCCCCTTTTTGTTATCTTTACATTTTCAGAAACTTCCCATATTTAGCAGCTTTCCATTTTAGGTAACTTTTTATAATTAGTAAGCTTCTCAATATAAACATGTTCTTTATAGTTAGTTTATCACTTTGTAAAGTCTTCATGTCATTATAAGTTATGGATTTCATTTTATGCGCGTTTCCAAGATTAGGGTTTCGTATGACAAGCATTCATAATTTAGGGTTAAAAGTGTTATTAATGAAGGTCAAAGGTCAAAACTGAATATAAACAATCATATACACATATATACAGCCCATACACTTCAAATATCACATATATACACATCACACCCTCAAGTATCACAATTTACAAAATAAACCTTAACTAAGCATAATTAACCCATTTAGAGTCCATAATTAATCAAGTTAGCACACAAGTCTTCCAACAATCCAAAAATGACATAAACAGCCCATATGCTAATTATCCAGGTCGTGACATGCCAAAAAGTCCATATTTACATTATTAGTCCTTCAAGGTACACCATTTACAAGTTAAGCCCTTAAAATCATAACATTTCCAATTAAGTCCAAGAGAATTCCATATTTACCAAACAAGCACATCATTTTACCAAATTTCAGAATGTCACATCAGATAGTACCATTCAGCCCCTTAAGTTTCAGAATTTACACATTTAGTCCTTTAAGTTTATAAAACTCATTAATTAAATCATAATTTCATAATAATTACACCATAAGCCCATAAATGCTCAAATTTACACAAAACACTCTTAGTATTATTATTTACTCAAAATGACTCCAAGTTTCCAGAATTTACAGTTTTAGTCCCTCCTTTTCTAATTATTTCAATTTCACATTATAATTAATTAATAATTACATATTAAGCCCTTTTAATTATGAAGAACATCCAAACAATCCATGAACTATTATTACTACATTTCTAACAGATTAGAAGGGTTTCAAATCAGTCCACAAGTTTGAGAAAATTACAAAACAACCCCTTAACTATTTATTTACAAATCGTTAATTATAAAACATATACCAAAACCCTAAAATTAATTTCCAATCATTTCACTGTTAATTCCAACAACCTTAAACAATAATTAAATGCATCAAAAACATGTTCTAACCCTAACCCTAGATCATTCGAATTACAATTTCTATTTATTTCTTTATTTCTTTAAAATCCTAATATGAAATAAATCACAAAACACAATTAATCCATCAAACAATTCAAACAACAATTTTCCTGGGTTGCATAAATATCAAAGAACACCAGAAAATAGCAAATCATCACACAAAATTCGTCCATGAGAAGTTCGAATTATTATCATTTTATTTATATAATTATTAACGATATCAAACAAATTCCACAAATCATAATCCATGCTTCCAAAATTATTTCCAGTATTTTTCTAAGATCAAACACAATATATAGAGTCCATAAAATTTATTGTACCAATCCAGAAAATTCAATTCGCCATATTTAGGGTTTTCATGCATAATTAGGGTTTTAATTCACAAATAAGCTATAGAACGTGCATGATTCAGTTTTATAATTTTATTTGAGTCTTATATAACATAAGTAACATAGGAAAAATACCGTGGTGATTTTAGAATGAGTGGAACAAAGGTGACGAATTTCCAACCTTTAGCGAGCCAAAAAGAACCAACAAAAATCCCCACGAGCACGCGACGAGTACCATGACCTTGAAATCAATTTTCACAGACCATGTATGATGTGAGGAACATGAGAAAAATATTGGAAGAATTTTATATGGCTCGTATGCCTGAGTTCAAATTTTACCTTGTATTTGTAATAATTTTCGACAAACGATCAAAGCAAGCCTTCACAAATCACAACAATATTTTTGGGATGATGCTTAGGACCAGAGAACACCAGGAAAAATAATGGAACACCTCTAGAAGTTTGATTTAGGATCGTATGAATTTTGGGGAAATTAGGGTTTTATGTTTTTGGTTGTTTTGTTCTTGCCGTATATAAAAATAAACAAGGGAATGATTTGTAGTTAATTGTGGCGTTTCATAATGTTGATTAGCCGAGATTTATGCCATCCTAACCTCTGAAATTTGCCTTCCAAAATTAAGTTGGACTTATCCCTTATTTGAATTATATTGTACAAGTTTTTATTTCTTTTCTAGTTGTTAAAATTCTAGGCGTGGCCTAGTAAATAATTTTAGGCTTTTTCACATTTTTTTTTT
>LBNU01011956.1:305202-325444 GCA_014162995.1 Artemisia annua | reverse complement strand
TAATTAATTTTTTTAAATAAATTTGAAAAAAAAATAAGATTTTTTTAAAATAAATTAAAAAAATATTTTTTTTAATTATATTTTTTTAGAATTATTATTTAGAAAAAATAAAAAATTTAAAATAATTTTTATAAAAAAATATAAATTAAATTTTTTTAAATAATTTTTTTTAAAAATATTTTTTTTTAAAAAAAATATATATTTCTTAAAATAAATTAAAAAAATAATTTATAAATTTTTTTTTAAATATACTTTTTTAGAATTGTTATTTAGAAAAAATAATTTTAAAAAAAAAATCGACAAATAATTTTTTTTTTTCATTTCTCGTGTCAAGTCTCTGTTGTTACCAAACATTAGAATTGAACAAAATTCTCTACTGATTTCTATTCTCTGAATTTATATTCTCTGCTTCATTTCTATTCTCTGTACCAAACGTGCCCTAAAGGTATTAGAATTTGAAGAAACATAAAATGTCATAATGCAGGGCTTTCAGAATTAGAAAATGTAGCCGAATTATACACAATGAAAAATGAGAAAGGAGTGGAGAATAATTGGTTTGACCTAAAGAGTGTCTAAAGGTGGCACCAACTAGACTTCTTCCAATCATTAATCCAAAAATTCATAACATGGATCATTGCCTTTAAGCATACTTAGTACTCATAAGTCTTAACATCATGTTATCCTTTTTTACTTTAATCATACTCCTATCATCTTCCCAATAACTTCCTATAATGCCTTAAATACACTACATACTCTATATATATCGTTAAAAAAAAACTAAAACGTGCTATTATCAGGTTATTTGTCATTTGTATAGAACATGTTATGAAATAATCCACTAACAAAATATCAAAAGAGAAATTGAAAATGAATGGACAGAGCCAGTTCTAATAAATGTAAACAAAATTCTAGCTTGAAAAATTGAATTTGTTAAGCGTCTATAAATTAATATGAAATGCTTTAGATACAAGTTATTTGTTGAAGCTTTTTGAGAAAAAGAAGTAATTGCAATTGATGAAAAGTACAATTTTGTCAAAGCATATATAGTTTAATCTCAAATTAAATAATCATTACTAATTAAGTACTATAATAGATAGTTTCCTTTTCTAATGCGACACTTTTGCACTACTATTAATTACAGTAGTTTCAACCCTTTTTTCTGAATTTCAAAAACTTGAACACAGTTCTCTGCTGCCCATCAATTGTTATGTTGCTAAAAAAGAATGACCTGGAAATGTATAATTACACTTAAAAAAGTATCAAAGAAACCCTATTTGAACATTTTAATGCCAGTAAAATTTCGTGAACCATAGAGTTTAAAGAATGACATTAGGACTGACAAATTACGTACAGTTAGAGCTAGATTATTCTATGCCATGAAAAACACATTTTGCGACCCATCACTTGTAATGTTTCTAATCACAATCAGAATTAAAGTTTGCTTTATGATATTTTACGTCTTTATTTGAACATGTGCAAGTGGAGTAGACTCACATGCCCTAAAGTTTATGTTTTTTTTTGAATCATACACTTGTAATGCATAATAGGAGCTAGTAGAACTGTATTGATCTAAAATGTAATTCAAATACATTCTTATATGCCAAAATGAGAACAATGTGTATGTGAACTTAACTAGGTTACATTAAACACTAAAGGTTAAATTGGAAAGATCTATAAACTTGGTAGAAAGATTGAAAGAATGAAAAAGAGTCAATATATTGAATTGATTAGTTCCCAAAATCATATGGGGAAAAAAAAGAACTAATCTAGCTAACATACATCGAGGTTACATTAAGGGCCAACATATAGGGTTACAAAATTGTTGAGCTCTTTCAAGCCACATGATTTCTATTTACAAACCACTTGAGCAAGTCCACACGATCGAATCGAACCATAATGAGTCAATCATGATAGCAAAGAAGCATGACGACACATCGCTTGATAATGTAAAGCCTAGCTTTTTGCTCCTTAAGGACTCCTCCAAGTCCTTTGCTTGAAATCCTTCTCTTTGAGCTTCCCATCATCTTCATATCTCTCACTAGCTAGACACCGAAATATAGTACTGAAACAGATCAAATTCGAACCTGACAATGGATCTTTGACCGAAAAAAGTGATTCTTCAGAGAGAAAGATGGATCAGTAGTCTTATGTTGTTGTTTTGCAAAGAAGGTGTGTTGGAATACTATGGTAGAACATGGTGAATGGGGCTTGTTTATATAGGAGGTAAGTGGGACATGAAAGGGTATCAAAATATTTTAAATGTATAAAATACATGTAGTTACATTGGGTATACAAGTCATCTTCTAAGAGGGTGATTGTAGGCATCAACTACAGACATAGTGGGTCGGGCTTGACCTAAATGAGGTAACATCAATTCATAAATTATGAGGTTTTCCATCTTGTAGGTTGTTTCTCATGGGCTGTATTATTATTTTCTTTAAGTTCTTATCTACTAGTATATTGTTTATATATTCTAGACACACGCCCACACTTCCTCAACCATTAGAATTAAACTTACATGCAAAGACGCTCAATGCACCTTTAGTGAAAATATGTATATGTCACATAGCCATGTAATTTTTTTTTGTATATTTCCATGTATATGATGTTGGCCTGCATAGCTTACCGATTATTAGTTACCAACTACTAGTATCATAGTAGATAAATAAGGAAAAAAAAAAAACCTTACTATGCGAGGTATATTTTAGATATAAACATATGAAAAGGTACCTTTAGATCTTGTGTAGCTTATATTAAAATTGTATCTTATATATAAATATCTGTTCATAAAAAGCCTGACAAAAATTAGCTAGAGAAATAAACATACATATCTCCCCATCTATATGTAAAAGAATTATATGAAGTTATATAATTATCACATTACATTATATTATCATATCATAAAATAAACATAATGGTGTATATAATTGTTTATATTCCGATGAAATATTGGTAAGAGCAAAGCACTTTGGCCAACAACATATTCCAGTAAATGAGCATTGTGTCAAAGAATTAAATCAAAATAACAGTCAAACCCTCACGTGAGTTCCCAAATACTGTGCCAAATTCTCATCAATACAAGCGCCATAAATTAGGCACCAAACACTTGTTACTTAAGTAAACCCTACAAACTCTCAAAAGGCCAGTAATTAAACTTATCGAAATTAACTACTTAATGACGTTTATTATCGTTTACCCTTTCGTACTCATGTTAAGGGAATATTACGATTGTGGTAAGATTGTAACAATCTTGGTAATCAGGTTGCCTTTTCAAAAGATGTCGGGTTTTTCAATGATCAAGCATAAATTACGATAAAAATTATTGAGTAGTTTTATTTAAACCTACAACACATGCCTAAATACATATTCAATGCATAAATTCTTTGTATAATTGTATTATTTACTTTCTTTCTCCAAATTCACATCAATCGATCCAATTATTAAGCACATTTGTAGGCATATAGTAGGCACAAAAGCCGGTGTTCCTAATTTATTTGGGTCATGTTAATTAGAGTAAACCACTATAGAAAGAGAGGGGCCGGGATTATTATACATATTAGAAAGTAGTGGTAGTGAAATGTAAATATGTAGAAATTAGTTGTTTTGTATTTTGAAGAGAAAGTTTGTTAGACTTTTCTTTTCCTCTCTTTTTTCCTTCAAATACCAATAACAACTCATTTAATCAATAACTAATCAGTTACAATTATCACATTTCTATCTCATCATTGTTAAAACTTCACATGGTATCAAAGGTACAACAATGGCTCTTTTAACCAAAATTCACCATTAACCACCTCATTGTAACCGTTAAGTTCGTTGTATAACTCGTTTTGTCACCCTTAGTTGTGTTCTTGATTGTAATTTTCTTCAGTTGACTGTGTATCATCAATTGTTCGTGTTTTACCGTGAACATTGTGTGTTAGATCATCAATTGTGTGTTTAATTGAGATTTATCAGTTCAATTTTGAAATTATGTAAAATTTTGGGGATAATTAGTGAATTGTGTATTTCTGTTGTGCTTTTGTTATGGATTCAAGTAATGTGTTGTATGTTCACCCCTCTGATGGTCTTGGTTCGTTACCTACTCAAGAAAAGTTAGTTGGAGCTCAAAATTATCGTGCATGGCGCCGATTGATTAAAATTGGTTTGTCCACTAAGCGTAAATTAGGGTTTGTGAAAGGTACGATTCCTAGACTACCTAATATACCGGTTCCTCCTCCTACTACTCCTGTTAATGCATTTAATGTTGAAATGTAGAAAACTTATAACAATTTAGTGATAAGTTGGATATGAGTTATGTTTCTGATTTCGTTGTTAAGCCTATTATGTTCATCGAAACTGCTAGTGAAATATGGACTCACCTTGAAACTAGATTTCACTAAGTAATGGTTCTAGAAAGTATAAAATGTGTAAGGACACTTTTGCAATTAGTCAACAGGGGCATTTCAGTAAGTAAGTATTATGCTAGAATGAAATGTGTTTAGGAGGAGTTGGATTCAATGACAACTTTACTGAAACTAGTAACATATCACCCCTGAAATGTGTGTGTTTTTAGCTGTGGAAAAACATAAAAAAGAATAAAGGTTTTTTCTGTTGTTGAATGGGCCGGATGAATATTACAATGCTCAAAGAAGTCAATTGTTTCTTATCAACCATTTACCTAATGTGGAAAATGCATGTGTTGTGATTCAACAAGAAGTCTAAAAAAGATGTGTTTAATGCTAGTATGCCTGATGTTGAGTCTACTGCTTTGTATAGCAAAAGTATTGGTAAAGATAAGTGTTCAATACATGGATTTAAGTGGCATCCACTAGAAAGATGTTAGGTAAGATAGGTTATCCAGTATGGCATCATAAGTATAAACAGTCACAAGGCAAGCAAAATCAGTCTAAGTCCAAAGATGTTGAGAAAGGAAAATGCCATGGTTTAAATGTCAATCACAGAAGGACTGCAGTAAGTATTAGCAGTGGTTCAAGTAATTTTACTTTCACTTGTGAACAGTTTGAAAACCTTATGAGAAATGTGCTAAAAGATATGAAGCCTGGTGCCACAAGTGGTGATTGTACTAATGATGAGTTGGAATTTGTAACAGGTATGATTTACCTAAATGTTGCTACAAATAACGCCTTTTTTACCCAAAAATAATGCCTTTTTTTACTGGATTTTAGATATTGAGGCTACTAATCATATGACACCATTTTGTAGAGATGTGATCAACGCAAAAATACTTGAAATTTTGCCCAAAATAACCTTTCCTAATGGTCACTCGTTACTTCTTAAGATGTGCCATGTGTTTCATCTTTCAAATTTTGACTAAAGACTTTGTTGTTCCTTTACTAAAACTTGTTGCAAATCAAGTTACTTCTGTGTTCTGTCTTCTCAGTTTAACTGTTTCCTGAGTACTTTGGTGACTCAAAAAGATCCAAAAGGTTATAAGGAAGCTCTCAATGATCTATGATTCTGTGAATCTTTGAATGCTGAGTTAAAGGCCCTTGAGGAAAATAGCACTTAGGAACTTGTAGATTTGTCTCAAAAAAACGTTATTGGATGTTACTAGATTTTCAAGAAAAAACTAAAGTCAGATGATTTTGTTGACAAAAAAAGGCAAGGTTGGATGTCCCAGATAATAGAAAAAAGAAAGGAACTGACTATGAAGAAACTTTTGCTCTTGTGGCAAAAATGGTCACTGTTAGATCATTATTGGTTGTAGCTGCAATGAAAGACTGGAATATTACACAGATGGATGTTTCAAATGATTTTCTACATGGAGATTTGTTTGAAGAAGTGTTTATGCAGCTGCCTATGGGTTATGTTGGTAAGGGGGAGCCTGTTCAAGATGTGAAATCTTCATCCCTTCTCAAGTGTGTAGATTAAAGAAATCACTCTATGGCCTAAAACAAGCACCTAGGCAATGGTTTGTTAAGTCTTTTAGTGCTCTTTCATCCTTTGGAAGTCAACAATCTAAGGCTGATTATTCATTGTTTACTAAGAAGATGCAGAGGGTTTTACAGCAGTTCTTGTGTATGTTGATGATTTGATGATTATTGAAAATGATAACTCTCATATTGAAATGCTGAATAGTCAATTAATGTCTCAATATCATATGAAAGATATTGGTGAATTACGCTATTTTTTGGGATTGGAAGTCACTAAAGCAGATTCAGGTCTGTTAGTTTCTCAAAAGAAGTATACTCTTAAGATGTTGCAAGAAGCTAGACTGATGCATAGTAGACATTATAAACTTCTTATGGATCCCAATCTCAAGTTATAAGCTAATATTTATTATATAGTTCAACTGCTAAATCAGTTTATGCAAAGTCCTACTTCAATCCATATGCAAGTTGTGAAGCACTTACTTAGATACCTACTGACTCACCAGGAAAAGGAATTCTCTTAACTCATCATTCAAAATTTCATCTTACAACCTATTGTGACTATGATTGGGATAGTTGTCCTATGAATAGAAAGTCTACAACATGGTATTGTATTCTAATTGGTGATTCACCTATCTCTTTGGAAGTCAAAGAAACAAAGCGTCGTGTCCAGAAGTCCAGTAGAGGCAGAGTATAGGGCCATGGAAGTGACTTGTTGTGAGATTACTTGGTTACTTAGTTTGCTTAAAGATCTTGGCCTCAAAGACACTACAGTTGCACTTATAATCAAGCAACAATTCACATTACTGCCAATCCAGTATTTCATGTTAGAACCAAACACATTGAAGTTCATTGCCATTATGTTAGAGATCAAGTCAAAGAAGGGGTTGTTAAGCCTTTTTATCTTCATACTTCCAAATAGTTAGCAGATGTCTTCACTAAGATTCTTACTACTGGGCAACATCATACTCTTCTTTACAAGTTGGGAGTATCTACTTTAGATACTTCTCAACTTTAGAGGGGGTATAGAAGCAGAGGGAGATAATTGTACATAGCAGAAAGTAGTGGTAGTGAAATGTAAATATGTAGAAAGTAGTTGTTTTGCATTTTGGAGGGAAAGTTTGTTAGGCTTTTCCTTTCCTTTTTTTTCCTGTAAATACCTATAGATCAATAACAAATCAGTTACAATTTTTCCATTTCTCTCTCATCATTATTAAAACTTCACAACCAAGGAAACCATGCATGTTATTCCTCCATTTTAACATGAATGAAAAGATCATTCTTAAAGAGTTAAAGTATTGGTGTAAGTTACCTCTAAAAAAGACGAAGAGTTTAACAAAAATAATCTACGGGAAGAAAGGTTTTCGCCAAACATTCACCAAAAGCGAGTATACGTGTCTCAACTATTGTGATATCAACCGAAAGTATATACGGAGGATTATTGATATGATCAAATTAGTACAGATTTTGAGTGTCATTTATCCCGTTTATATTTCTCATTTACTGTGCTTTTATTTCAGAATCGGTACTTAATCATTCATAGTTCTTATTCTTAGTAAATCTGGAGAAAAAATGAAAAAAGACATGCAAAATGGCGATATTTGGAGCTAAAATGAAGAAATTTCCTTATCATAGATGAATAAGGCGTATACATGAAAATGGGGATACGCCGGGTACTTTACTTAGAAGAATTCAAGTTTGCCTGCATTCAGAAGAATACGGTGTATCCAGTATTTGGGGATATGCCGTATAAAAGCCATAGAAAATAAAGATCCAAGGTGTATTTTGAAGGCATAAGTCGTATCCAATTCTAGTGATACGCTGTATTGAAGGCTGGTCAGACGTTGGTATATTTAATTACTTGGAGTGCACTTATATATTGAATACGGCGTATTTAGAAATGGCAACACGCCGTATTTAGGTCGATATCAAAACCTATATATGGAAGCTCTAAACATGACTTAGGGCAACATTCTCTCCACTCCAGTTGACTCCTAGACGATTTTCAGAGGCAAGAAACACCGTTAAAGAATAGGGAACACGTGAAGACCATCTCGTATCATTGTATTTAGTTTAATCATTCGATTAGCGTATCATTTTCATCATGACCACTATTTGTTTATCTTTCATTCATACTTTGTGCATTGTTATTGAGATTATGGGCTAACACCCTTTGGTGTTAGCCAAGTTTATGACTTCTATGTTGATTTGATTCGTTTACTTCGAATTAATGTAATTCCATTAGAAATTGTGAATTATGACTAAAACAACTAAGTTAGTGTGTATTCTCTTATATATGACCATTCGCGGGAGAATAGGTTGATACTATGACCATTAGGTCTACCGAGATAAAACATATAGAGTAGTTGACACACTTAATGCGTGCTTGACACTTATTAACACTGTGGCCATCAAGTTAAAGGTTAATATGCATAGGACTAGTTAATCGTAACCAGCTAGCCTAGCATGCATTAGATTCGCCAATGGAAGTATCATAAGGTCATTGCACTTATAGACGAATCATGAGGACATAGTAGGATAGACTTGGCTAGCACGTTCTTCCCTCATTGATCACAAACTTACTTTTATTTCGTTAGTTGTTTCTTAGTTTAAAAAAATCAATCATGTCAATCTCTCAGGTTGAACCCCTTGAATTTGGTGTTTAGATTAGTTTATAATTAGTAGTATTTCCACTAGGTTTAGCATTAGTCAATTCGCTCTTCACGAACGATCTCGTACTTACCATCATGTTGGTGAGTTTAGCGTCAACTATTTTAGGTAACAGCGATTTACTAGAGACCAATGGGATTCATATTGTGCTAGGATGCGAGTTAGGAAAGTGTGCAGTATACATTCGTTTGAGCTAATATGTTTTCACCACAACAAAGATTCAGGGGTCAAGAGGCAGCACCCTTGTTGGGGTCCCGCTCCCAAGTGAGCGAGCGGGGCCGATGGGGCCCCTCGTTGGGGCCTGGGGCAGCGTCTCCCAGCGGGATTGGCAGCGCCCCGCATCAAACGGTATATTTGTGCTCCAACCTAGTTACTCGTTCTTAACAATTGTAACTATTGGCCAAACAGTTGTGACTGTTGATTTTTAACCAACTTTAACTACCTTTAACTGTCAAAATAATTTGTCTTTTTAACAGGTTCATCTGGTCTCATTTGAACATATGAAAACACACAATTCCTCTTTGTTTTGCTTTACTCTCTTGTGTCTAGAAACAAATTTTTTTCTTGAATTATCCCGAAAAGGATTTCGTGATAACCAAGCATCAATAGGGTCGAAATAGTTTATACAGAAAGTGACCTTACACGATTCAAGCAAGATACCCAAGATTATCATCATACCTTAACCTAATTTCTAACACATCCTAGCTATAACTGATCGAGTACACTAACCGTTAGTGTTAGTCTATTAGTTAGTTCGGTTCCATATAATTTTAAAACCTGGTCATAACACATTAATTATAAAAGCATGCTAACAAGAAACTAGCAGCAAAAGATTATGATAATGTACCCTCCGAACAGGTCGAAGGACCTCCCTTCGGTCCTGCTCGTAATCTACATAATCGAAGGCTCTGGCTAGCGTCCTAAAACTTTCATTGGCGTAAAACTAGTCACTAGTGACCTAGTTACCAAATGGGAATTCGCCAGTCGAAGGATTAAGCCCTTCGGGGTATCCTTCGATAAGTTGTAAGGACGGAACAATGCCAAGTCCAAACATTGGGAAGACCAAGTCTTACTCACGTCTCATCTCCCTCCTTAGCTCATGGGACACCCCCATGATCTCCGAAAAATGTGTAAGCACTCTCCAAGCTATTTTACACCCCTATAAATAGTCTTGGACGAGTCACAAGTCTGGTATGCAATCTCCACTACTCTACTTTGCTACCTTTTGATTAAACTTTTCATACCAAATACTTATTCACACGCCGGAGGTGGTTCGTAGGTCCCAACCCCTGGGCAATCACTTAACGTAGTGTCTTCGTATTTCTTATTTTCAGGTTAGACACAAGCTTGGCTCAACCACAACATCCCCTGTATCCTTTGATCACCATCGAAGGNTCTCCACTACTCTACTTTGCTACCTTTTGATTAAACTTTTCATACCAAATACTTATTCACACGCCGGAGGTGGTTCGTAGGTCCCAACCCCTGGGCAATCACTTAACGTAGTGTCTTCGTATTTCTTATTTTCAGGTTAGACACAAGCTTGGCTCAACCACAACATCCCCTGTATCCTTTGATCACCATCGAAGGCCTGGTCGTGCAATTTATTGTACAATCAGTGGCGCCATCCGTGGGACCCGCTACAATTGGTCTCGTTATTTCCCAAGCAAATAACCAGTCAAACACACTCACTACTTTTCCGGCATGAATCAAGAAAGAGAAGTTACACCCCCACCGGGTTTCTCGACCTTGACCCCAATACCAGTAACCGACCCTGACAGTCTTCCGCCAATTACGGTATCCACAATTACAACACGATCTCACCCAGAAACAACACCCAATCCCCATGCTTCGACATCAGCCAACCCAGAACCGGTCATTAGCCCTGCCTTCGTTGAAGCTAATTACGAAGCGTTAGAATCTTTGCTAAGGGTTCGAAGGAGACAAGTTCGTAACACAGAGATGCGATGGGAGTTAGAATACTCCAGTGATGAATATGATGAGGAGATAGAAATGGAGCCGAGGCCTTCGGCGCCAGGGGCTACTCATTCTGTCCTACGCATTGGGTCCCTTGTTGGTCGAAGGGCAGGAGGAAGATATGTTGGCTTTGAGGGAGTTCCTGAGAGGACTCATACAAGAAGAGAGGGAATGGTAGCTGAAGGCTCCAATGGTAGGAGCCAACGAAGGGAAAACCCGGAGGTAAACCTGCCTCCACTGCTAGCTACACACTTGGGGAGAACTGAAGCAGGGGTTCCACTGCAGCCTTCTCACATGTCTGGCGTAGGAGGCAATCCGCATTCGTTCGGTACGGGAGGGAACCATCCTCCCAATGGTATGTACCCCCAATTCCAAACTCAGAGTTACCCTCAAAACTTTTATCCTCTCATNTGCTAGCTACACACTTGGGGAGAACTGAAGCAGGGGTTCCACTGCAGCCTTCTCACATGTCTGGCGTAGGAGGCAATCCGCATTCGTTCGGTACGGGAGGGAACCATCCTCCCAATGGTATGTACCCCCAATTCCAAACTCAGAGTTACCCTCAAAACTTTTATCCTCTCATGAATGGACAACCTAGTAACCACCATTTCCCACAAACTGCCATACCCTACGGGCAGCCCGTGGTACACCCTTCGTATACCATGTGCAACAACTACCCTTTCAACATGGGTACACCTTATCCTGCTTATCCTAACCAAACCCCCTCAGGGGTGCCTCCTCCTCATAATCAATACAATGTTGTCCCCATGAACGTGCCACCATACAATTGTCTATATCCAGAGCCTGCGGGTCCTGCGACACCTTTTGTAAGGTGGATTGAAGACTATCCTTTACCCGACGGTTTGAAGATGCCTTCGCATATAGGCACCTATAATGGAAAAGGGGATCCAGATAACTTTATACACTTGTTTGAAGGAGCTATAAGGATGCAAAAGTGGGTCATGCCCGTAGCCTGTCACATGTCCACATACACCCTCCGGGATTCCGCTCGCATCTGGTGGAATGGACAGAAACCAGGCAGCATTGTTAACCTTGATGATTTGAAGGCTAAGTTCCGTTCGCACTTTAGTCAACTGAAAAAGTTCTCAAGGACTCACCTCACAGTGCATAACATTAAGCAGAAGGAGAACGAAAGTACGAAAAGCTTCGTTACGAGATATACAGACGAGACTCTGCAAATCCTAGGCTTACACGAAGAGCAACGTATCTCCGGCTTCATTCGTGGCCTACGAAACCGTCACCTGGTGGAGTTCCTATCCACAGACCTTTCTACAACTTATAAGGGTCTAATGGAAAGGATGTACGCTTGGATAGAGGCTAAGGAAGTGTCTACCAATGGGGCTCCGGTAGAAGGTAACAAAAGCGCAAAGCACTCCTCATGGGAAGGGTCGAAAAACAAGAACAAGAACCATAACAGATTTACTTTTTATAGAATCATGGTTTGCTGGGAAGTCTGACGAAGTCCCCAAGGGAAATACTAGCTACAAAAAAGGCTGTGAAAGCCTTCAAAGCACCCCCTCGCATGACAGAAAAGGGCAAGAATAGGGATACGACTAAGTATTGCTACTTTCACGAGGACTTTGGCCACGAAACAAACAGTTGGCGAGAGTTGAAGAAACAGATAGAAGAAGCAGTGAAGTCCGGGCAGTTGACTCATCTTGTAAAGGGAATAAAGAAGGGCGAGGAGAAGGTCACCGATACACAATTGGGAAAAGACACCACTCCTCAAGAAGCTCCCATTCTAATGGTTCACAGGGACTCCTCGAACTTGAAAAGAGGGTCTCCGAAAGAGAAACGCCCGGGGTAGGAGAGATAACATTTCCATCCGAGGTACGAAGGCCTCCCTCCAAGGATCCGGTGGTCATTAAAGTCGTAATCTCAAACTTGGAGGTTAACAAAGTCTATATGGACTGTGGAAGTTCGTGCAAAATAATCTACGAGCATTGTTTCATGAAGCTCAAACCTTCGATTAGATCCAAACAAGTAGAGCCAAAGATGCCTCTAGTAGGATTCTCGGGGGAACGTTTGTGGCCTCTAGGAGAAATACCTTTGGAGGTGACACTTGGCGAAGGAAGATTTGTGAGGACTGAGATCCTCAACTTTGTCATCGTAAGGTCCCGATCCCCCTAAAATATGCTAATCGGAAGAACAGCTATGCAAAAGATGGGTATCGTGGTTTCCACCGTGCATGCTACAGTTAAGTTCCAAACAACACATGGCGTTGGTACTATCTTCTCTAGCTACGATGAAGGAGGAATGCAGGAGGCCAGACGAAGGGACGAACAAAGTAACCAAAGACCTACGAAGAACATAATGGAGCACATGGAATCGAAGGAGCAGATTGTGGTAAACGACTTCCATCCTGAACAAAGGGTGACAATTGGGAAACAACTTCCCACCACTTTCAAGAGAATGTTGGAAAAGCTACTTAAAGCCTACGAAGATGTGTTCGCATGGAAGTATTCAGACATAACAGGGGTTCCGAAGTCACTCACAATCGACAACAAGTCTTTTAACATGGAACACAAGCTTAATGAGTTCAAACACATTGAGCCGACTAAACAGAAGCCCCGTAATGTGACACCTGAATGGAGCATGGCCATTCGTAAAGAGGTTGGCAAGCTCATAAAGACGGGCATACTCAAAAAGGTAGAAAATCCACCATGGGTTACTAATCCAATTACAATCAAACAAAGGAACGAAGGGTGGAAGATACGGGTAAACTTCGAAGACATTAATAAGGCTTGCCCAAAAGAAGGCTACACTTCGACAGGAAAGTGGCAATCATCGTCTGAGTTTCGTTGGAAATGCTTCCTCAGCGTGGACAAGGGATGTCATCAAATACAGATGGCAGAAGAAGACGAAGAAAAAACAGCCTTCCATGTGGGCAAAAGTACCTACTGTTTCAAAAGGATGCCTTTCGGATTAAAGAACTCTGAGATTACCTACCACCGGTTGATAGGAAGGGCTTTCGAAAAACAGATAGGGAGGAACCTGGTAGTTTGTGAGGGATACCTGGTCACACAAAGCAAAACAAAGGAAGACCTACTCTACGATGTCGAAGAAACCTTTGTGCAGTTGAGAAGAATCAACCTGAAGCTAAATCCAAGAATGTGCTCCTTCGGCATTGAAAAAGAGCAGTTGAACGAGCATCCACTCGCAAAACGAGGGATCCAGGCTAACTTAACCGAAGAAAAAATTACCTCGAAGGTACAAACTCAAAGATCACCTGGAAGGGCTCATAGTCTGGAAGATAGGCTAGAAACACTTAGAGAGTTTTTAACGAAGGGCGTCGGCAGGTCTTCATCATTTTTCAAGGCTCGTAATAAGGGCATCAACGAAATATCCTATCAATGGAGCATGGAAGCCGAAGCAGCCTTCCAAAGGTGGAAGGAATACATGGAAATCTTTCTAACGGTTACAGCTCCAGCCAAAGGTGAAATTTTGTTCCTACATCTAGCAACACCCTTCGACGGATTTAGTGCAATATTCTTGGCGGAAAAAAGGAATGTACATATCCCATTATACTTCGCCAGTAGGTACTTACAAGGAATTGAACAGAGCTATGTAGATTCAGAAAGACTTATCTTGGCCCTGGTTCATGCGACAAGACGCCTTCGAAGGTATTTCAAGGACCACCCCATCAGGGTACTGATGAGACGAAAAATGTTACGTTTTTAGGGGTCGGTTTGAGTCCTAATTCGTATGTTTTTGGTTTGGATTTCACCCAAAGTCGTTTCTTTTCTCATTTTAGGTACTTTTGAAGGGAAAATCACAAAAGAAGCATTTTCGGGCGTTTTCGGAGTGAAAAAGTGCGGAAAACAACAAAAACTCAAAAGACCTTAAAGATCACAGAAGGTGACGCCGTCAGAATCTACAAAGTGACGCCGTCAGGAACAAGTGAAGTCCAGAATTGGAAAAATACTCGTGACGGGCCAGAGAGTTCGTAGTGCAAATTGGTGACGCCGTCAACCAAGGCCGTCAGATCTGGAACCAGCAATTATGACCACGTCAAGGAAGGCCGTCTGAAAACCCTAATCGCCGAGCTGACGACGTCACCTATTGGGTTGACGCCGTCAGCCCGCAAAATCTATATATATAGAACGTTTTTCTTTTATTTGTGAGGAATTTTAGAGTGGAGAACTTGGGACCAAAACCCTAGTACGAGTTTTACAGACCTTGGGGGTATCCAAACCCTTCCAACTTGCATGTTCAATTGAAGATAAGTCTTTATTCATACAATATGTCTATGTGTTGTGTGATTTATTCTTGTACTTGTCTTTCTTTTAATATGCTTGGCTAATTTACTTTGTGTTTGCTTAGATCTAATGAAACCTAACTATTGATTATCATGTGATGTGTATGTTGTGATTGTATTTTGGATGAATGTTTCATCTACGTTAGACTAAGGAAAACTGGCTAATCTCCTATATGGTAACATGCTTGAACGTCTTTAGAAACGTGAATCATATGTGCGTTATTGGTTTTAAGGTAGTATTTCATGCATAGGTTGCTATCGGTGAGCTCATGATAGGATGCTTGACGTATCGTCATAGAGTGAGGTAGGAACTTATAGAGTTAGGGAATTGAACGCACTCCCTACGACTTGTTAGGAATACACCCGTCATCCAAGCAAACTTAACGTACTAGTCACATGATAAAAGATAGTTAGGGAGTAATGAAATCTAAGTAAACACTATTCTCCACCACTGATTTTCTCTAAAACCAAAAAAATACAAAAATATAAGTAGTTTAGAAGTAGATAACTTGGGTTAGTTGACTAGCAACTAATTCCGCCCTATCCTCCAAAACCAGAGATTTACTGCTTTCATAAAACATAAAAAATACAAAAAGAATCTTCCTCCACCCTTAGACCTAGATTAGAGTAGATTTTAACCTAACGAACACTATTCCCTGTGAGAGAACGATCAATCCCCCGGTACTTGCCACTTCACTATACTACATCGGTCAGGTACACTGCCTGGTGGGGATTGCAAGCTTCTCGAGATCCCTCGAGAGGTAAAACGTAGTGCGTGTTGCAATCCACGCGCATCAGGTACTCATCGATAAACCAATCGAATGGGCGTTCCTAAAGCCCGATAGATCACAGACAATGGCCAAGTGGGCTATGAAGTTGGAAGAATATGATATAGAGTACGGGATGGATAACTTTGTCGAAGGCCAGACCCATGTATCTACTGAATTAGGCAAATCAAGTATGTCTTCTAACAAAGGAACCTTTAGGGCTAAACGAGAAGGAAAACCTCACTTTGATGATTCAAAGAAGCGCATGACCTTGCCCAATCCAAAAGAAGACAAATCCTTCCTCGAACCTAGTTTTAAACCTGAGGTTGAGCAGGAAGCTTCAACAGAATAACTTAGATCTGTCACAAGAGTAACAACCCTTTGCTCTCGAAGATTTAAAGTTCGTAGCAAAGAAGAAACATGGTGATCTACTACCCGTTTAAGTTTCAAGCATAGCCAACGAAGGGTCCTTCTCATATCTACTTGAAGAAGGATATATGCCACAGGCTAAAGACTACAGTTATCAGGTCTACATGCTAGCAACCCTCCTCTAACATACAGATGGATTGACATACTGATGAGGTGAAAAGTGTACCCGTTTTAGGGGGTCATTTAAGCCCTAATTCGTGCTAATATGATCAAATATTGCCTTAAATCGTTCCTTTTGTCATTTTAGGTACTTTTGAGAAGAATTCTGGAAAACACCTCATTTTGGACGTTTTTGGAGCATAAAGTGAAGAAAACGACAAAGTCTCAAAAGAATGCTGGAAATCCTTTCTGACGGCGTCAGAGTCACAAGGTGACGCCGTCAGCCAACCAAGACAAAGGAGTGGATTCTAACTATACGTGAAGCCCTAAGAAGAAAATGTAATGTTTACACCTGACGGCGTCAGGTGTTANCATAAAGTGAAGAAAACGACAAAGTCTCAAAAGAATGCTGGAAATCCTTTCTGACGGCGTCAGAGTCACAAGGTGACGCCGTCAGCCAACCAAGACAAAGGAGTGGATTCTAACTATACGTGAAGCCCTAAGAAGAAAATGTAATGTTTACACCTGACGGCGTCAGGTGTTAGGAAATGTAGGCCGTCAGGTGTAATGCTAAAGAGAGACGGCCCAGAGCAAGTTTACAAGTGACGGCGTCAGAAGTAGATCTAGGCCATCCGAGAACCCTAATGGCGGCGAGCTGACGGCGTCAAGATGTATAAGCTGACGCCGTCAGAGTGTATTTTCTATATATATTTTTCTATTTTTCATTCATTAGTGTGCAACTTTTGGGAACAAACCCTAGACGACTTTGACAGCTTTTTCAAGGGTTTTTCACCCTTGATTCTTCCATGTTTAATTAAAGATAAGTCTCCATTCAAATTAATCAATATGTTTATGTGTTGGTTAATTATATCTTATGATTGTCTTTCAATTAACATGCTAGGCTAGATTTATTTTGTGTTTGCTTAGATCTAATGAAACCTAACTATTGATTATTGGTTGTTGGTGTGTTATTACTTGTATTGGACGATTGTTTATCGATGTTAGGCTTAAGAAAACTAGCTAACCTCCTATACGGTAACTTGCTTGAACGTCTTAAGAAACATGAACCAATGCGTACTAGGTTTTTATGGTTGTATTTAATGCATGAGCGAATTCTAATGATCCCATGTTAGGAGCTTCTAGCAGGCTCGACATAGGAGTGAAGTAGGAGCTTATAGAGTTGGGGAAGTACGTACGCCACCCCACGAATGGTATTAAGGAATACACCCGTCATCCACGCAATTAATACACACTAATTAACCGGTAAAAGATAGTTAGGGAGTAAGGAAATCTAAGTAAACACACTTGTCTCCATATAAGTTTCACAACCTTTTATTTTCTTGTTATTTTATTTTATTTGCAATAGTAGTTTTTGGGTTAGTTGACTAGCAACTAATTCCGCCCACTCCTTCAAACCCGAGATTTTACTTGCTTTCATAAAATATAAAAAAACAAAAATAATCATCCCTCACCCTTAGACCTATTAGAGTAGTTTTTCATACCTAGCAAACACTATTCCCTGTGAGAGAACGATCAATCCCCCGTACTTACCACTACACTATACTACATCGGTCAGGTACACTGCCTGGTGGGGTTGTAAGCCTCTTGAGATCCCTCGAGAGGTAAAACCTGTTGTAAGGTCGCAAAACCACGCATCAAGTTTTTGGCGCCGCTGCCGGGAAATAGTTATTGTTTTGGTTGAATTTTTATTTTATTAGGTCTACTCACTAGATTCCTTTTTGGTGAGATTTTTTATCTTATTTTTCTAGGATCTTCTTTAGTCTATCTATTTTATTCGTGTTTTTGTCCGTAACCATTACCATCCGACATCATGGAAGGTGGTAATATCCTTGATCCCAACAACCCACCACCACAACAACCACCACAACTAAACCAACCTCCTAGAGCCCGTACTTTAGGAGAGTACTCCCGTCCTATCCACCATGGCTATCGAAACACCATTGAGCTCACTCAAGGAGCCAATGTCACTCCCTTGCGATCCGACACCATCCGGTTGGTGCAAAGCGGATGCGCATTCCATGGACTTCGTTCCGAAGATCCAAATCAACATCTCAACGATTTCCTCAAAATCGTAGATTCCATAGACCTTGATGTTGCCACTCGAGAGACGACCCGATTGCGTCTCTTCCAATTCTCTCTGCGAGACCATGCTAGTCAGTGGCTAGAGCGTCTACCCGTAGGATCCATCACCTCTTGGGTATGATCTCACAACTCGCTTCTTAGCTCAATTTTTCCCACCGGGAAGGACTACCAAGCTAAGGAATGATATCTTGGCGTTCCAACAATGCCAAGGCGAAACCCTCTACGAGGCATGGACTCGATTCAAGGACTTACTCCAAAAAGTCCCTCATCATGGCATAGACCTTTGGCTCCAAGTCCAAATCTTCTATGACCATATCAATCTCCACACGAGGCAAACCATTGACCAAGCGGCCGGTGGCAAGCTACGTGATCTAAGTGCGGAACAATCATGGGATCTCCTAGAAGATCTTGCTCTATATGACAACGAAAGTTGGAATGATCCCCGTGATTTGAATAAAACGGTCAAGGCAATATCTTTGCCTTCGAATAATTCAAGCACTTCCGACCGTAGGATCATAGAACTTGAAGACCAAGTCAAGTTTCTCATGAAATCCTACGAAGCTCCTAAACCTTCAAGCCAAGTGAACAAAATCACTTCTTCGTGCGAATTATGTAGTCGTCCCCACAACACTCGTGATTCATGGAACTCCCCGAACAAGCTTTTGCGGACTACGCATCCTCGCGTACCGACGGAGCGGGAGACAAGTGGTACACTTTCATACCCGAGCCAAACCCTTACGGTGATTCATACAACCCCTCATGGAGAAATCATAGAGGTGATCTATTTTGGTCATTTGGGTTTCATTGGTGATTCGTGTACGTTGGTGTAGGTCTCCATTCGATTCAACCGATCACGCTACAAAGGTATAATTGTTATTATTGTTATTGATTGATCATATGGCTATATGGATCCTTGTATGGTGATGTTATCCGCTGCGTTTATATGTTTCATTAATGTTTTATATATTCAACATCACCTATAGTGGTATCATGATCCATCATATGATGTCATATGATCATCTTGTATGAGTAAAAATGGCTAAAAACGTGTTTTTTAGATGGAATCAAAGGGTGTTTTTAAATCAGCCCCCGGGGCTAATTTTTTGTATATGAGACCACCCTTTAGGGGTCTTATGATCTGCACTTTTTGGTCCCATGGCCATTTGTTATGCATATGTTGATTGGTATACTTGTCCGGTACGTGTAAAATGACCTAAAACGCGTGTTTTTGATCGATTTATGAAACGATTTCAAATCAGCTCCTAAGGCTTCATTTTCTGTGGCAAAATTATGTTAAGAATGTCCTAATATTAGTGGGTTATGAACCTAAGGCCAATTCACACGTGTACCAATCGGGGTTTTAATTATTGTTAATTAATTCTTCGTTTCGTTGGCTAAATTTTTAATTCTTATTAATTATTTTTGCATCCATGGCAAATACATGCATGTTTGTCCATGGAATTAGCCAACACCATGTTTTATTCATAATTTTATGGTATTATTATGTTTATATGCAAAGCCGATGAAGACCTAGACCAGTTGTGCATTGAATGGTTGTGGATGTTGTTTAATTTCGTGTTTTGGGGTTTTTTGCCATTGTTTCGGCATTTATGTAATAATATTCTTTTGGTTGTAGCCATTGTTTGGGCACTTTTACAGTAGATTAAAAGTATATTAGTTGTATTTTACTTTCAATATAATGTTGTAACACCCCAACCCGACAAGGGCTAAAGTGTCACATTCATGGTGTCAATCAGAACAAACACAAGCATAAACTGTAATGATACAAATGGATACAAGCGTTACAAAAGGTTCCATGATAAAGGAATACAATATCAGAACTAAGTACAAAATGACTAATCTAAAACATCTTCAGAAACACTATAAACTCATCAAGCAATTCCTCTCTAAAAGCTCCTATTTGCACTCTTCACCCATAACCCATCTTCCTTCTAAAACCTGCCGCGGGAGAAAGAAAACGCGGCTGAGCTTAAAAAGCCCAGTGAACAGATATAACAACGAAGTAATAATGAAACAGAAAAGAA
>LBNU01011956.1:279007-302843 GCA_014162995.1 Artemisia annua | reverse complement strand
TTCTTTTCTTGTTAAAAGGGTCAAACTAAGTCTTCCTTCCCTTGTAAGAAAGAGACTTGTTCCTATCCTTTTTCTTTATGAGGAAAAGCTATAATAGGAATATTTGAATTGTCCTAATTCTAATCAAACTCAAAGCATACATACTCTAGAAATCGTGATGTCTTGTAAAAGACAAAACGGTTAAGTATGTCAGCACATCTTATTCTTTCAAGTTTGTTTTATAACCCTAGTTCCGGTTTTGAAACCTTGAAGAAATATAAGATATTTGGATAACTAAAGAACACGTTTTCTATATCTACCAAACTAAAATGAGTTTAAATAATTAGAAAATGGAAATATTAATACACCGCAAAGTGGTAAAGGCAATTACTAGCATGATTACCTAGCAATGTGTCTTAACCCAATAAACATGGAGGAAATGCATGCCTATTTTTCATATTAAAAATGATGGCTAGCCCATCATCTATATGTTAGAACTTAGTGCACTTCCTTAAATACCTAAGTACATGTTTACTAGTCAAAGTGACTCACATTAGCAATAATGTGTAGATATTCAAAGAAAGAAGGAAAGAATCCAATCGTCACTCACTCTCCACTGGTGATGTAACACTTTTAATGTTGTCTAATCCAGTGGGAGCTACGTGATCGTATTACTGGTGACGAAACACATGTAATGTTCTCTAATCCAGTGGGAGATGTAAGCTCTATTAACTTACAAGTTGCCCATCTTATTTCTAGATTGTCTTGAAATAATACATTACTTTCCGCATGTTAAGCATCATAGTTTTTATGAGAACCATTGCATAAATTTTATAAGATAACTTGTCGCGTTCCTAATGTTGCTTCCTGAAATGTTATCAATAAAATTGTTATGCATGATTCATTATAAAAGCGATAAAAGTTCTACACATCTATATTTTGATTTTGACTAAAATCATATGTTATCTGTGACACTGTCATATTTACTTGCATGATGTTGTGTCGTGCACAAGTGGGAGAAATCTTGTTGTGTGCAAGGTACAACATATAACAGTATGACTAATGGTTTTTCTTGACTACAAGGTAAGAAAACTAAGGTTCTACTAGGACTTATACACATAAAATGTATGTTGCCCTAATTAGAACAAATGTCAAGATAACATGAAAAGCTACTTCGACATATTCACTGAATTGTTTAGTAAATATGATTATGTCTTCTTGTAAATCATAATCATGAAGTATGAAATTAACTTGAAATCACTATTGAGGTGATGACGTGGGATTGCGACCACGCAACAGGTTTTACCTCTCAAGGGATCTTTAGAAGCTTGCAATCCCACCCGGCAGTGTACCTGGTCGGTGTAGTATGGTGTAGTGGTAAGTACGGGGGATTGATCGTTCTCTCACAGGGAATAGTGTTCGTTAGGATAGAAAAACTACTCTAAAAGGTCTAAAGGTGAAGGAAGATTATTTTTGTATTTTTATATTTTTTTGGAAAGCAAGTAAAATTTCGGGTTTTAGAGGAGTGGGCGGAATTAGTTGCTTGTCAACTAACCCAAAAAAACTACAATTGCAATAAAAATAAAATAACTAAACTATTGTGGTTGTGAAAACTTATATGGAGACAAATGTGTTTACTTAGATTTCCTAACTCCCTAACTACCTTTTACCGGTTAATTGGTGTATGTATTACTTGCGTGGATGACGGGTGTATTCCTTAACAATTCATGGGGTGGCGTACATATCTCCCAATTCTGTGAGCTCTTATCTCCTCCTACAACTATGCGTACACATAATCATAGGGATTGTAAACAGTGGCTCATGCGTTAAATACTACCTTAATAACCTAGTACGCATTAGTTACATGTTTCTTAAGACGTTCAAGCATGTTACCATATAGGAGTATTGCCAGTTTTCTTAAGCCTAACATTGATGAAACATTCATCCAAACAAAGTAACAACACACCAATCTACCAATAATTAATAGTTAGGTTTCATTAGATCTAAGCAAACACAAGAAAAATCTAGCCTAGCATGTTAATTGAAAGACAAGCATAAGATATAATTAACCAACACATAGACATATTGATTAATTTAAGTGAGGACTTATCTTTAATTGAACATGAAGGATTCAAGGGTGAAAAACCCTTGAAAATACAGCCAAATTCGTCTTTAGGGTTTTTCCCAAACTTGTACCAAAAGTTCCACACTAATGAATGAAAAATAGAAAAGTATATATAGATTTTACATTATGACGGCGTCAGGTTATGGGTTCTGACGCCGTCAGCTCGCCGTCATTAGGGTTCTCGGATGGCCTAGATTTACTTCTAACGACGTCACTCTTTATTTTGCTCTGGGCCGTCACTCTTTAAGTTAACACCTGACGGCCTACTTTCTCTAACACCTGACGCCGTCAGGTGTAAACATCTTGTTTTCTTCATAGGGCGTCTAGTGTAATTTGATTTTACTCCTTTGTCCATGTTGGCTGACGGCGTCACCTTGTGACTCTGACGCCGTCAGGTAGGTTTTACAGCTTCTTTTGAGACTTTGTCGTTTTCTTCACTTTTATGCTCCAAAAACGTCCAAATTAGCATGTTTTCCAGAATTCTTCTCAAAAGTACCTAAAATGACAAAAGGAACGATTTAGGGCAATATTTGATCACATTTACTCGAATTAGGGCTTAAATGACCCCTTAAAACGGGTACACTTTTCGTCTCATCATGAGGTCAATTGCCGGTACTAATAATTACTTTAGTTGAATATTTTTAGGTCTCTTGTAAAGACATAAACATCAATTCAGTTAATGGTTGAAAGACTTATAACGTAAAGTAAGACGTTAACTTGTTATGTCTTCTTGTTAAGACATGTACACTTACGACGTATAATAAAATATTTAATGTTTATGTTTTCTAGTCAAAACATGCACATGAAGTCATTGACTTGGTCAAAGACTTTTAATATAAAGTATGCAGTAGGCTAAAAATACTATTGATGCCATCTGGTATGACTTGGTTGGCAGATACGTAAGCCAAAGAGTATAAGTTCATCTAATGAGTTGTGTGATAGTCTCACAACATCAATCCATGCGGAATACCACAACTTTATGGTATGCCCATTATGGAAAATCAAACTCAATAGATATTGTTTGATATTTGATGACTTAAACTGTTTTGCCTCCAAAGCTATCAAGGTTAGAAAATTGGATGTGCCATGTGTACACTCAATATGGTTCCAACCCAGAAGGAATTTAAGACTCCATTGTATTATGGCATGGGATGAATCCCATTATGTCTTGATTGAAGTTCTGAATTTGTTAAATACCTAAGAGTAAGTAATTAAAAAACTAAAGTCAAGAACTAATGATGTATTTTGGATGACCCGCTTGAGAATAATTTATTGTTACTCATAATGCTGAGCATGTAGAGATGATGCATGGTTTTGTGACCTTACAACAGGTTTTACCTCTCGAGGGATCTCAAGAGGCTTACAACCCCACCAGGCAGTGTACCTGACTGATGTAGTATAGGATAGTGGTAAGTACGGGGGATTGATCGTTCTCTCACAGGGAATAGTGTTCGTTAGGATAGAAAAGCTACTCTAATAGGTCTAAAGGTGGAAGGAAGATTCTTTTTGTATTTTTATATTTTTATGAAAGCAATTAAAATCTCGGTTTTTGGAGGAAGGGCGGAATTAGTTGCTAGTCAACTAACCCAAGTTTACTACTTATGCAAATTAAAATAAAATAAATATCTAAACTATTGTGGTTGTGAAAACAATATGGAGAAAATTGTGTTTACTTAGATTTCATTACTCCCTAACTATCTTTTACCGGTTAATTGATATGTGTGTTACTTGTGTGGATGAAGGGTGTATTCCTAATAACTCATGGAGTGGCATACATATCTCTCCAATTCTATGAGCTCTTATCTCGCCCTATGCCATGCACGGCACAACCATAGGGGTTGTAAACAGTGGCTCATGCGTTAAATACTACCTTAATAGCCTAGTATGCCTTGGCTACATGTTTCCCAAGACGTTCAAGCACGTTACCATAAAGGAGGTTGGCCAGTTTTCTTGAGCCTAACATTGATGGAACAATCATCCCAACAAACAACAACACACACCAATCAACCAATAATTAATAGTTAGGTTTCATTAGATCTAAGCAAACACTAGAGAATTTAGCTACACATGTTAATTAAAAGACAAGCAAAAGAGATAATCAACCAACACATAGACATATTGATTGAATTAAAGTGAAGACTTATCTTTAATTAAGCATGAGGGTTCCAAGGGTTGGAAACCCTAAAAAGTACAGAAAATTCGTCTTTAGGGTTTGCCCTAAAAGTTCTCCACAAAGTTCCACACTAATGAATGAAAATTAGAAAACTATATATAGATTTTACACTCTGACGGCGTCAGGTTATAAGGGCTGACGCCGTCAGCTCGCCGCCATTAGGTTTCTCGGATGGCCTAGATCCACTTCTGACGCCGTCACCTTATAAAACCTTCTGGGCCGTCACTCTTTAACTTTACTCCTGACGGCCTACTTTTCCTAACACCTGACGGCGTCAGGTGTTAAATCCAAAATTTCCTCTGGCCCGTCATTTGATAATTGGTTTCCACTCTTTTGTCAAGGCTTTCTGACGGCGTCACCTTGTGACTTCTGACGCCGTCAGGTTGTAAATCTTCATCTTTTGAGACTTTGTCGTTTTCTTCACTTTTATGCTCCAAAAACGTCCGAATATGCATGTTTTCCAGAATTCCTCTCAAAAGTACCTAAAATGACAAAAGGAACGATTTAGGGCAATATTTGATCACATTTATACGAATTAGGGCTTAAATGACCCCCTAAAAGCGTAACACTTTTCGTCTCATCAAATACCCTTACACTTGGGATTTGCTTGTCCTCAAGCAAATGAGCTTTTATTCCAATCAAAATATGAGTTAGGGGTCATTTAACACGAATATAAAAGTAATTACAACAAATAGTTATTAGACCCTAATCATAACAAGCACGGAAATCATACACTAGCACCTCACAAATAGTGTTTGGATTCTCACATCTCTCAAATGTCATAAAGTTTATATCTCATAAATGGAAACGGAAAATAACACTCACTACCTGTCATAGCAAATAGATTACCATAGGCTTGGGAAAGGATCAATTACTCCTCCACTAGGCGTAAGCACCTAAGATAAACTATCAAAGAGGGCTTTATAAAGGGTTGTAACGTAAGGTGTAGGGATATGATAACACGGTTTGGTTGGAATAAAGGGTATTTTAGTGGTGGCGAGTTAATTATCATGATCAAATACATGCACTCTACATCGTTGCTTAAGTCAAGACTCGACTCAATCTTAGTCTAAAAATGAAATAACAAAAACTAAAAAGGAACATAAAAGGAAACGGGATGGTAGTCCGTATGTTTTTCTTCTTTCTTTTTCATATTTTTTTGTATTTTTCTTGATTTTTCGATTTTTTTTTTATTACACTCTTGCCCTACCATCCAAAATAATACATCATAGGGGATTTGCATTCCCCTTACACTTGAATCTTTACATAACTTTACAATCACTATTCTAATGACTCGAATTAAGATAATCGAAAAACTTGGAGTACTTTTAAAATATTTAGCACATATGGGGGTAATAATGTTGCTCTTCCCCATTACTTCATTACACTAGTACTTTACCCATGAGTCCCAATCGTCCCAAAACAATATGTACAAGGATATGACTTAACTTAGCAACCATGTAATTGACCGGATAATTAACTAAGGGTTTAACAAATGTTTTCACAATAATGCACCAAAGGTGGGTGCATACAAGGTAGGCTAAGGCGATTTGGGTGTACATTTAGTGGGGTGTAAACAAATTCTCACTTTGAGTAAGATGCTCAAAGGTCGAAACGAAAGGATAGGCTCGGAGGGGTGTACTAGGGGTATCGTGTACCAAAAATGGATACAACGCAAAGGGTGTGGGAGAATTACTTGACCAATGAAGTCAATGTAATTATAACAAATATACGGGTGTAAAACAATGGGTTAATCCTAATGCCTCTTATCATGTAGTAAATCTTAACTACACGAATGTAGTCTCACTTGTGGATTTGAGATGGTCCTAACGCAAGTTCTAGAATCTAAATGCTACCGGTACTCACATCATAGCACCAAAGATGGATGCTTTTCCTACCAATTCTAGGGGCGAAACTCACATATTTGGGGTGGAAAATTTTTTAGTGGTATGGTTTTGTGCTAGTCATACAATTTCCTATCCATGAGACACTCATTAAGATCAAGGTTTCACTTCTAAATGTTGTAAAAAATTTTAAATTGGCGCTAAAATTGCCCTAACAAACATTTCTCTTGGTTTTATTACAAATTTACTATCAAACAAAGCAAAACATCAAGCATAGGTATATTCTCAACGGTGCTTTCATTTACCCCCCTTACACTTAAACCGAACATTTTCCCCAATGTTCAAATAGAAGACGTAAAAGTAAATAAGATGAAAGAATGAAATCAAATACTCCCCTGAATCGTTTGTTGTGGATAGTGATGTAACATGGTTAGATCTTCTTTCAAGATAGACGAACGTTCAAAGCTTCCCTTCCGAAATAATAAACGTTTTCTTGTCCAAAATAACCTGTTAACCTGAAAAAGATAAAGGCCAACCTTGCGTAAAATCGGCGGTAAAATCTATATAATAAGATATAATGCTTGTGGAATGAATATTTTGCAGAATTCCTGGAGATTATAAGTTAAAGAATTGATAAAACTTTTTAGGTTTCCGGAAAAATACAAAACTTTCAAAAATTGCAAAAAATTATAACCTGACGCCGTCAGGTGTTAACCCTGACGCCGTCAGAAAGTTCTGACAGAATTCTCATGTTAAGCTTCCGGGAAAAATTCTGGAAAAACTAGATCTTACTTCCTGGAATTCCTGCAAAAATTCATTATGACTCGATACAAGCATTAGACTCAAACAAATACTAATATGTATGCTAATTTCATTGTTATGATTCATGTTCATTCGTTCTTTATAAACCGATTTAGATTTCCCTTACACTTAGCTTTTGCAAAATACCTTTATATGTAGTTAAGACGAAGTTAAAAACAAAATAAAGCATTTTCACAATTTAGTTTGAAGCATGAATCAATAATCAAGAAATATAACTTACATACGGAAACAAATAAAATCAAATAAACACACAAAAACACACAAAACATGGGTTGCCTCCCAAGAAGCGCTTTTCTTTATTAACGAGTCTTGTAGCTAGACTCAAAGTCACCCTATCCGACATAGGTGAGTTCCGCATCGAGGATATCCTTAGGGTTGATTTTGGTTGGAAGTTTCCTATCGGTGCGTTTAGTGAAGTATGACCTCTCAAAATTCTCTCCATCCGGGTCATATAAAGTTATCTTAATGTGCCACGATCCATCTCCTTCCTTAGGTGGCTTTTTCCAATCCCATTTGTGCTTATCACCTTCGCTTTTCCACTTATTCATGGCTAGGTTGATTGGCAAAACTCCTAGGAAGTCGGTCATCTTTCTAAAAACTAGGGGATCTTCAAAGGGATCTAGTTCGGTGTCCCTAGCTAAAAGTTGTTCTACCGTTTGTGTTCGGTTTACAAATTCTTCTTCTAGGTAGAATGGGCGTTGGGGTCCTATAAAGTCTCCTTCTAACCATGGTCCGTATCTAGAGGTCTTCCTATCGGGGGGTTCCTCAATGGTGTCATAGGCATGTTTCTTAACATCATAAACCGACCAAGTTTCTCCTTCTCCTACCGCTATCTTGGATTTCTTACAATCAATCATAGCACTAGCGGTGGCTAGAAATCCTCTTCCTATCAACAAGGGGCATGTGGGGTCGCTAACCATATCGAGGACGTGGAAATCGGCTAGCATTGTTAACTTTCCTATGTGAACTATCACGTCCTTTACTACTCCTACCGGGTATGCTACGCTTCCATCCGCTAACCCTATTATTACCTCGGTCTCTTCTAGCTTTCCTAGTTTGAGGGTGGTGTAGAGAGGTAGTGGAAGTAAGTTGAGGCTAGATCCAAGATCGGCTAGTGTGTCATAAGCTTCCGAATTACCAATCTTACATGGTAGGACAAATAGACCCGGATCATCTAACTTCTTAGGTAGTTTGTTTCGAACGAAGGCGGTCCCTTTCTCACCTAATTTGAGCTTCTTCTCATATTTTTCTAGTAGGGCGTTATAGTAGGGGGCTCGTTCTAACACATCAATAACCGGACGTTCAAGGTGGAGTTCCTTGAATTCTTCGTCGAGGTCTTGTGTGGGGGGTGTTTCAACTATGTTATCGACCGATTTGGCGTTGGATGCCTTACTCTCGTGGTCTTTTTGAGGGATTTGGGTTTGTTTGAAACACGTGCTCATGGCGTTGACCGAATAGTATTGTGGGCAAGAACTAGGGGACGAAACCGAAGAAATGGAGTTAACGTTTAGTTTCGGGTTCTTGACCGTGTCGCTCGGGAGGGCTCCCATTTCTCGGTCATTGAGAATCTTCAACAAAGAATCGATTTTATCGGTCATCTCGCTTTGCTTTTGTTTGAACTCGGATTCAAACTTGGATATACGAGCTTCTTGAGATGCCATAAATTTCGACATCAATCCTTCAAAGTTGTTGGTACTACCATAGTTGTTGGAAGGATTGTTGTTGAAGGTACGGTTTGAGGAATTACCGTTGGGTTGAAACCGGTTAGGTGGGTTGGAAGAATTGTTTTGGGGTGCGTTTTGGTTTGACTTCCACCTAAGGTTGGGGTGATTTTTCCATGAGGGGTTGTATGAATCTCCATAAGGGTTTGGCTCGGGTTTGAAAGTGTACCACTTATCTCCCGCTCCGTCGGTACGCGTGGATGCGTAGTCCGCAAAAGCTTGTTCGGGGAGTTCCATGCAATCACGAGTGTCGTGGGGACCACTACATAATTCGCACGAAGAAGTGATTTTGTTCACTTGGCTTGAAGGTTTAGGAGCTTCGTAGGATTTCATGAGAAACTTGACTTGGTCTTCAAGTTCTATGATCCTACGGTCGGAAGTGCTTGAATTATTCGAAGGCAAAGATATTGCCTTGACCGTTTTATTCAAATCACGGGGATCATTCCAACTTTCGTTGTCATATAGAGCAAGATCTTCTAGGAGATCCCATGATTGTTCCGCACTTAGATCACGTAGCTTGCCACCGGCCGCTTGGTCAATGGTTTGCCTCGTGTGGAGATTGATGTGGTCATAGAAGATTTGGACTTGGAGCCAAAGGTCTATGCCATGATGAGGGACTTTTTGGAGTAAGTCCTTGAATCGAGTCCATGCCTCGTAGAGGGTTTCGCCTTGGCGTTGTTGGAACGCCAAGATATCATTCCTTAGCTTGGTAGTTCTCCCCGGTGGGAAAAATTGAGCAAGGAAACGAGTTGTGAGATCGTCCCAAGAGGTGATGGATCCTGCGGGAAGTCGCTCAAGCCATTGACTAGCTTGGTCCCGTAGAGAGAATTGGAAGAGACGCAATCGGGTCGTCTCTCGAGTTGCAACATCAAGGTCTATGGAATCTACGATTTTGAGGAAATCCTTGAGATGTTGGTTTGGATCTTCGGAACGAAGTCCATGGAATGCGCATCCGCTTTGCACCAACCGGATGGTGTCGGATCGCAAGGGAGTGACATTGGCTCCTTGAGTGAGCTCAATGGTGTTTCGATAGCCAAGGTGGCTAGGTCGGGAATACTCTCCTAAGGTGCGGGGTCTAGGAGGTTGGTTTGGTTGTGGTGGGTGGTTTGGTTGAATTGGGTTGTTGGGATCAAGGATGTTACCACCTTCCATGATGGTGGATGGTAAAGATTACGAACAAAAACACAGAGAAAAAGATAGACTAAAGAAATCCTAGGAAAAAGAAAATAAAAATCTCGCTAGAAAGGATTCTAGCGAGTAGACCTAAAGAAATAAAAATTCTACCTAAACAAAACTATTCCCCGGCAGCGGCGCCAAAAACTTGATGCGTGGTTTTGTGACCTTACAACAGGTTTTACCTCTCGAGGAATCTCAAGAGGCTTACAACCCCACCAGGCAGTGTACTTGACCGATGTTGTATAGGATAGTGGTAAGTACGGGGGATTGATCGTTCTCTCACAGGGAATAGTGTTCGTTAGGATAGAAAAGCTACTCTAATAGGCCTAAAGGTGGAAGGAAGATTCTTTTTGTATTTTTATATTTTTTAGAAAGCAATTAAAATCTCGGTTTTGGAAGAAGGGCGGAATTATTTGTTAATCAACTAACCCAAGTTTACTACTTATGCAAATTAAAATAAAATAAATATCTAAACTATTGTGGTTGTGAAAACAATATGGAGAAAATTGTGTTTACTTAGATTTCATTACTCCCTAACTATCTTTTACAATTAAATAAGATTACTCCTGAGAACTCAGAGTGCAAGTAGGATAAATGAATTTATTTTCTTAAATCTCATATGTCGGTAACATATTAGAAACAATATTCCATCTAAGCTAGAATTTAATCCTTAGATTGGAATGAAACTTCTCTTAAGAGATTTAGAAAATAAAACATACAACCTTTTTAAAATATGTTTATTAGAATAAACATAAGCGGTTATTGAGCCCAACAAAATATGACAGGTTATTGAGAGGAGTCTCAATGATCAATCTCACCTGATGAGATTGAACACATAAATGGTAACCTTATGTTCGACTAAAGGATTCATTATGTAAGTCGTATTATGCATTGGAGTGTTTATATCATTTGCATGAATGCAAGATGAGGTGCTAACAACAAATATCTAAGTGAACGTCATTAGATAATTGTTAAATGAACATTATAATGGACCCACATAGGACCAAAGATATGTTCAAACGTTTACGGATATTTGAGGAGCTCTGTTCTGTTTGGATACACCGATGCTTATTTGACTGAGATGATTCTTAAATCTTTTCGCGGTCGAATGTCATCATGAACGATGAAATTGCTGACTAGATGTGCTCGACTGAGAGCATTAATGCATTATACATTAAAAGAAAAGAATACTTTACAGTTTGAGAAACTGTTCAGATGACTGTCTAAATAGGAGTTTTGCTAGCTTCAAACACCCTATGGAATGTATTGTTGCAATACACGTATTGTACTTGAATGTACACATACAAAGGACAATCATCATTCAAAACAAGTATTCTCAAAGTCTACTCAGATGACCACTTGTTGTCTTGTACAACGAAATTTGATTATGGTGTGACATCGGATTCTGATCTATATGTGGTCTTGTGCATATCTGTTTTTTAGTATTTGGATAATGGAACTGTAAGCAGTCGTATTATATAATGAATTGATATACCGGGTATAATCGTCTTCATTTATACTACTATGTTCTATATTTTCATGTTTAATCCATGAATAATTTATTTATTCTAAAATTGTCCATTGTCAGTTGACGATACGGGAGTATCATCGAATTAAGGCAAATGTGAGCGTGTTGGTGATTTATTTGCCAAACTCATATGTTGTTCATTGTGATGAACAATGGATTGACCCAACTTGCGAGGATTCACTGCATGGATCGGCGTCAATAGTGAATCTCGCAAAATGGTTATGTCTCTTATCCTTAGACTTGAGATGCAAGTAGGTCTTGCATGCATGGAATTTCATTCCTTGAAATGGTTAAACGCTGTCCTGAATAAGGTAGTTATAAAAGCCATCTTCATGAGTGATATGAAACGCATGAATGACACGTGCAATCAAAATAGGATTTGTTCCTCCACATGTCATGGAGTTAGATACTATTGGGCCCCTCGATGAATTGAACAGATGTTTGTATGGCCGTACCCAAATGAGATTATGATGAATCTTAATTCACTTGGTAATCTTGTTCAATATATAGATCGAGAAACGTAATAGTTGAACAAATAGAATGACTTCGATCCATTTCTAGTGTTCAACATAGTATCTGTAACAAAAGGATAGATGACATATAAACCATTTAAATGAGACGTTTAAGAAACTTCCCTCACATATTTCTAAGGGCATTGGCGTGTTGCTAGACGCTAACCTTTGCTTGTATAATTACTTGATTATTATGACGTCGCAAGTGGGAGCTGTTGGAGTATGCTCGTGTCATAATAAATAATTATATGGCTAGACATATGTGAGCCTATGGGGTCACACACTTATACACATAGACAACATTTTATAGATTGTATTTATCATATTTACAATATATAAACGACTACGTAACTCGGGATTAATAACGGGCCATTAAACACGAAGTTAGAATTAGTGTTTTAGGACCGGGCCAACAATGAGCAAGCCCATTGTGGGCCCTTATCATGGCCGGCCTAGGGAGGGACTAGAGGAGCATATATGAGCTTTTGAGGGGCTATGTGTAACTTTGATGAAGATAAGACTAAATTGATTTAGTCTTCCACAATTAGGAGATATAACAACTTACCAAAGCTCTCTCCCCTTTCCCTCTTGGGAAACCCACAGCCAAAACAAACACCCTTATTAGGGTTTGTTTTTTTTGATCTCTTGTTTGCTTCATCTATTGTAGATGAATCAAGTATCAAGGTTACGTGCTCAAGACTAGCATCGGGTGGTGTTCCATGACGTGTAGTGTATTTCCATCATAGAGGTGATCTATTTTGGTCATTTGGGTTTCATTGGTGATTCGTGTACGTTGGTGAAGGTCTCCATTCGATTCAACCGATCACGCTACAAAGGTATAATTGTTATTATTGTTATTGATTGATCATATGGCTATATGGATCCTTGTATGGTGATGTTATCCGCTGCGTTTATATGTTTCATTAATGTTTTATATATTCAACATCACCTATACCTACATATTACTGAGTATATGCACGAGATTATATATAATATCTATAAACATTTATATTTAATGATTTTGAATTATATTAAAATATCAAATTAAACACTCAAACAACAAGATTATTAAAGAAATCGGCTTATATTTTCAAACCCGAGCAAATATAGTTGAAATATTACTATTAGTTATAATCATTGTACGAATCGAATCCGCGTTTAATAACCCGTGCGTACATGGGACAAAAATTAGAATACAGATAACGATAACTTAATTTGATTGCAATACCAAAAATCTGTAAATGCACGAGATTATAAGTATTAAAATAAAAGCACGACATATAAATACACACCAAACAAATTTAGTGTAAATTATAATAATTAGTTTTACTTCTAGTCCGAACCCCTTGTGTGTAAATATCACATTATAAAATATTAAAGAATACTAAAGTTTTATATGCCCGTATGTTAAACTAAAGTTGAAAATAAAAAAAATAATAACAATAATAATAATAATAAAATAAAAAATGGTTGATGTATAAATTATGTGCGTGCCGGGAACTTATATCTAGTTTTAAAATGGGTGACCGACCGGGAAGTCCTCACTTGGGGACCACAAGCTCTAATGATATTAGGCAATGAAGAGGAGAGCCTGTGAGCCATTAGATGCGCAGGTTCGAATCCAAACCGGCCCCGGTTTTCATCCGACCGTTACTCTAGCGAGAAAACTCATGTGGAGGCGGTACGATTTCCGGGCGGAAGCCGTTTATAATCCCCACTGCATCAGCGTGGACCCGGTTCAGAAAACATAGTCTGGGTATGTGGTGGATGAGGGCTTGCCAATGTGACGGGTGCGACTCTAAACCAAAAAATTGAAAGTCGTCTTCCAAAACAAAAAAAAAAAGAAGGAAAAAAAAAAAAAAAAAAAAAAAAGACTTTTATAAAATTTATGCTTGCACGAGAAAGATGACGACTCAAATATCCGTTTGATAACCCCGGATTTGCTCCACTCCTTGTCCTCTAACAAGCCAAAATATATGGTAGACAATATCCACCAACAATATAATTATATAAGTAGTCAGAATAACTCTTGAACAATTCATTATCTCGGGCAAAACAGTTTAAAGGAATTCAATAAGACTGTAAATCTGTAATTATGGCAAAGCATCTTGAAGGTAGTCTACAGTTCTATACAAAATACAAACCAATTGAAAAGAACATATAACACACCTAAAAAGTATGTGAACTTTAATTATTAAATATATGAAAAGGATAAAATAAATAAAGAGTTCCTGCTTGTACCGATCAAGAAGGTCAGGAGTTTGCACGTGAAGGCCTTGTGACCGATGCGGCTGTTGTCCCTCACATACTCGACATTTAACACTTTCATTTCTTTATTCTTCCTCTTTTATGGTCTCGTTTCTATATTATAAATCTAAGTATTTTATTTCTGTCAGAAAACTACCGTGGGTTGATCATTTTCTAATGTGTAAATGACTTTTAGTTTAGCATTGCATGCATGTTTAGGTTTTAGCTTTTATAATATTATGATTGAGTAGGGATCCAGTGAGAAGAAAACTTAAAATGAGAAGGATGAGAAATAGCTATAACCACACATTTGAGATGCATCGAGTTGAATTAGATGCATCTCTATTCATTTAGATGCGTCCCAATTAGTTTCGAAAGTGATTTTGAAGTGAAAACGATGCAAAGTAGTACTAGCAACAAATTTGACACGCAGTGGATGAAAAATACATAGAATTCGTCTAACTTGATGAAATGCATCTAGTATATGTACATGCATATAATTTTTTGCTAGAAAATATATTATGGTGCATCTAAAAGATTAGAGATGCATCTAATTCAAGTCATTGCATGTCTAATGTGTGGTTATAGTTATTTCTCATTCTTCTCATTTTAAGTTTTCTTCTCGTTTGATCCTAAGTCTATTATGATTAGGGTAAACATGGTTTGATTTTAGTCGATTACTTACAATACCTGAGTTTTAAGAGTTTCTAACCAATATCGGTCAGTTTTTGCCGGTTCAATTAATCATGCTTCTCTTTCGGCCAAATTCTGGCTTTACTTTTTCGGTTTAACTTCTTGTAGAATCGTTTATCTTCTTGTTTCAACTCGGCCCAACAATGGACATATTAGACCTAGATTATGTTTGATTTTGCTATTTTAACCAAACAATGTAATCTCAACTTTTAATATCGTAATATTAGTTAGGATCAAATGAAACGAATAATTAAAATGAAAATGATAAGAAGTAATAACAACCACACATTTCATATGCACTTACAAAAGTGGAGGTATCTTCCTTCAAATTTTAAATGTGTGGCTAGAATTACTTCTCACCCTTCTCGTTTTAATTATTCTTCCCACTTGACCTTTTCCATCGTAATATAACCATGTGGAACAAATGCTTTAATATATGGAATTTAATTAAAACGCTTAGCAAACAATTTCCTAATGACAACTATTTGTATAGATTTCTTCATTGATTGTCTTTGAAGTCACAGTTGTAACACTTAATTTAATGTCACATTGACTTCAAGGAAGGGCCGCACGAATGTTGCCTGCAAAACTATGAGCGAATTACAGGTGTATCACTCTACTTATAAATAAGATAACAAGTTATTTAATCCTTGCTAATCCCAATATCAATTCCTTAAGCATGTTATTAGATCAAAATACACACTCAAAACCAGCTAGCAAATATGATGTACTTGTCACAATGTTATTTCTCAGAAACTATGATCCGATAATAGTCTTTTCTATAATGCAACATATTTTTATTAACGTTGATAACCAGCAATGCTACCTGGACCGTTAACAATATGAATTAACCCCTTATTGAAATAATATTGGAAATTCCATCACCTTTAGTAAGTAAATATGATGGCTACACAAATTTACAAATATCATATGGGCGTAACGTATTGATATTAAACTATGTACATATGATCTTGCTCATTCCTCTCTTGGAATCCATCTACTCCACCACATACTCTTCCTTCGTTGGTTTAGCTCGTCCATACTCTCGTTTAGAGTTTTCAAGATCTTTCTTTGGAGCTTAAGGACTGAGGCAAGAGCATTTCTTTGTGCATTCGCTTTCTTCTGTGGTCGTATTTCCTACAGACAAGCATAAAAACATAAAAGTTTCATATACCAACATTTATGTTAGGGGATGTTTGGGATTGTTTATTTCAAAGTGCTTATCTGTTTTTGTTTACCTGAACACTCAAAAATGGTTTTCAGCATAAAAGTTACCAGATAAGTACTTAAATCAGCTCATAATTTAATGTTTATAAAATGTTCAAACTTATGACATACTCTGAGTTCCTGAAGTTGTGCTTCTGTGAACCCACCATCTTTCTTTGTTCCTGAACGGGCCATGAGCTGAATGACCCATTGGACTGTTTCACTGTAATCCTGTTGTGTAGCTCGGAAAAACTGGAGCCTAAGATTTTGCATGATTGATAAAGCGAGAAGACCTTCTTTGTCAAAATACGGGTGGGCTAAAGCTGCTTTAGCACTTGTTCTTTGTCGGGCTTTGTATCTGACCATAGAAGTCAAAAGTTCCCATCCGATTCCACCATCTAAGTCTAATAATTCAAACCCTCTACGGAGATCAGCATTTGCACGGGGCTCAACACTTTTTCTCCACGCAACAAGGTCATAATCACATCTCTTTAATTGACGGTTAAATTGTATGAGACCACTGTCAGTCCGGAATGAAGGGAATGCCTATAGTAAAGAAGTAGCATCAATAAATCGCTTTAAAATTTAGTAAAAATGACTAAGATGAATATGGATAGTTCCGCTTACATACCATTTGTAGTAAAATGAGACCGGTGCTGTAAATGTCAAAACGATCTGGGAGGTTCAACTGCCATAGAACGGGTGACAGTGCAGCTGCAACAGGAGCTGACGGTGCAGACGGAGTTTGTGTGCTCATGATATACTGCTCAGGTGCTGCATATCTGAAAAAGTATAAAAATTTAGGCTTTAGGCATTATCATTAAACTTGTCCGGAGATTCGTGGGTCCTGTCTGCATTTCATGTAAACGAGATTTACAATCACATCTGCAAACTTTTAACATACAAACCACAAAATGAAAGTTTGTTTACATAGATGTAATCATTGATACCTTGGGTCTAAAAGGAACTCTTTTGGTATGTAATTGATGCCTACTCTTAAATCTGCTGCAGCTCCCAGATCAATGATCTTGAATGTGCGCGACCCTGGTTTTGAAACAAGTAAATACATATATTATTAGGATGAGGCAGTAATTGAACTTGGTCGGAATGTGAAAATATATGAGAATATGTGACAGTCACCTTCAGAGAAGATAATATTTTGCGGTTTGATATCTCTGTGAACAATCCCAGTTGAGTGAAGACCATCTAATGCAAATAGAAGTTGCCTGAGGATTGTTTGGATGATTTTATTTTCTCTTTCCAATCCCTTTGGCAACTGTTGCACCTCCCCCAGAATCATCGATTCAACCTGAAAAGAATTTACACAAAATATTCAAAACGTTAGCTGCATCAAGTACATAACTAATTCATGAACCATTGATAACCAACGGATATTCTGGGGAATGAAGAACATTTTGGACCAGTCAGTTGTAAGTATCATCTAGAACATATAGTTTTTGTTCTAAAGTAGGCGTGAAATTTCGATATTTTAGCCCGAAATTTGGCCAAACCTACGAACAATGGTACTCTTCTATATAATGGGCGACCTGTGTGCCTAAAAGTATGTGGTTATCTGTTGTTAGAACTAAAGGTGGCCATTTCGACCCATTTGTTGATTTGGGTTATGTGACTTATGTCTAATCTCAAACACGTAAATTAAAAGATAAAAAGAGAATCGCTTATATGGATTGATTGGACAACTCAAAAGTCGGCCAAAGTGTAATTTTAAAGCATAAAACCCTAAAAAACGTTTGACAACAAATTTAACTGTAAGTGAGTTTGCAGATTTTGGACATAAAAAGATTCGGATAATCTCAATCTGACCGAACCCATTTTGACCCGTACAAAAATTTACACGCTTTAACCAATTACCCAAGCTGCCTGACCCACTCATTTTTTAACATCTAGTTAGACCATTTCTGGCATGTTCAGGCCCTACGTTACCAAACTACTCGTAATAAAGTTTTCATAGCACCATTCTCACTATGAGATACTTAAGGGGCCTGGGGCGCACAAATTACATACCTATAAGGCTATAGCACAAGTGAATCATGATGGTCGGATAGTATCTTAACAAGAAGAAAACTTTAATCAAATGGATCTTCCGAATGGATGCTAGTTTACTCCATGGAAGTAGCATTGAGCCTTTATAGTCAATGGGTTATCCATTAATTTACCGATCAATTTCATACCCTATGTTTCTTTCTAGAAATCATATGTCTGATTTGTGTGATCTCTTTATGAACATTGGATATATGTAAACTAAAATCCAAATCTGAATCTCATAATAATTAATCAGGCCTTTATGAGATGCAAAGCAGATTGACCAGTTAGCAGACTCTTTCCCAGAACAATGGAAGCATGGCCAGCTTCCGAAAAAGAGAAACACCCTCAAAATAGCCATAACTTTCAATCTATAGGGAGCCAAAATCCTTCCAAAGGTTACTTTCGAGTTCCATAACTCAAGGCAGTGATGGTTGTTTGAAGTCGGATCACTTTCCTTCACGCTTGCCATACTCGTTGCTACATATGAATGAGCCTACTAGCTACTCAATCTGGTCTGCGGCAATATGAAAAATTGAAAAGATACTATCCATTTCGGCATAGAAATCATGACCTTCAGGAGGTCAACGAAAAAAAACAATAATAGACTAGACCTTTGGATATATAACAAATGCAATCTATATAGCATACTATATCTGAAAAACCAAGAACCAATCTTGAGATAAGTTACCAACATTATAGGGAAACTCTTTACTCTGAATCAAATCTGCAAGTGTTGATTCCCCTTCGTATCTCCATATGAGCCAATACTCGGCTCCTTTCTTTGATGATGAACTCTACAAAATACACTCAAAAGTGGTGATTAGTTACTCAAAAGTGGTAATTTATAACTTTCTATGTATAGACATTAGACCCTACTATAGCATACCTCAAGGAAGCCATACACAAAATCGGCACAACTATTAGCACAAGCCCTTCTCACACGCTCATTCATCCATATTTCAACCGCACCATATTCTGTAGCTTTTTTAACTACAAAGTCGCCTTCCTTTAGCAACCATAAAAAGAAAACTGTATCACTACGTTATTACTGTTAGTAGTTAAAAGGCACTGGCTACTAATTTGACAGGGTATCGCCACATAAATGTAATACAATACAAATTCATATGCTTATATAAACAAACTAGTAACTAGCACATAGGTGATTTAGTTATACTTAAGTTGTCAATTTACACATACTGACAATCATGTTCTTATTCATGTAATTTTCGCCAAATAAACGAATAAAGTTTCAACCAGGTACCTTAGAAGACTTCTTAGCCATGGAAACTCTATAAACAACACCAAAAGCTCCCTCACCCAACTTCTTCCCCAACACAAAATCATCCTGTCATCATCATATCATATCATAAAACATGTCAAAAATACAATAAACAAACACTTAAAATTAATAATAAGCAAACTTACTATAAAAAGTAACTCACTTTTTTATACGATGGTCTGAACAATCTTTCAACAAAAGCAAGAACAAACATATCCCAAAAGCCAGGAGCAACACCAGGAGTAGCCCAAAGATAAGAAAGTGTACTCAAAGCCAATACAGCACCAGGAATAGTAAGTGTCAAAGCATTTGATCTTGGTAATGTACTTCTATATATCATATCACCACACTCCATCACAGTACAAGGCAAACCAACACCAACACCTAAAAACACATCATGCATAAAATCTATCCCGCTTGCAACTATAACATTTGAGCGCAAATTTGGTCTCAAGATTGTGAACCTTGAGTTGGATTCTTGTAATGGTTTAAAACTTAGTTTTCTTCCTATAAAAGGTGATGGTGGTAGTGAATTCAAAGAGTGCATCTTTACTACTACTGATGATGGTAAAGTTGTCATGTTTGTAAGTAGTTTATGTACATGGTTATTTACATTTAAGTTGTTTCAGTTGGATGTTGCTTGCAGTGTTGGAAGTGTAACATATGTGATGAACTAAATTATGGTTTGTGTTTTTGGAAGTGTTATTTTGGTGGATATGAATGAGTAGTGTGGATGGGATAATAATGGCCACAAATGAAATGTGGAGTTGCTATCATGTATTGGGCTTTAACGTAAAGACTTGCTGGCTTGCTAGGATCAAGTTATGTTGTCGAGCTTATCTTAAACTTGTTGACAGTTGGGCAATTGGCTATCCATTTTTTCTAAGACAGGTGGCCTGTCTCGAAAAGCCCGGTTTACTTAATGTTGGTAAAGTATAATGCTTCTAATACTATATACTCTCATTAAAGCCCAATTGCTGGTCATCCTCACAAAAACCAAACTTATAAGTTATAACCGAACTTATTTTACGAAAACCGAACCGAACTAAAAAATCAATTTTGATATGGTTTTGTCTATCTGAACCGAAAATCGAATTTACATAAATATATATATTTTTAATATATTTATGATTTAAGATCATTTGAGGACAAAACTTTTTTTACATACTAAGGGACTAATCTCCCCCCTCCATCTTTATTTGATCTAATAGATGAGATTAATCCCAACAATTTAAAAAACTTACTTTCATTCTTTTTTTTCAAATATTAATATCTTTTAAACCGTTAATCGTTAAGCAAAATATATATATATATATATATATATATATATATATATATATATATATATATATATATATATATATATATATATATATATATATATATATATATACCGTTAAAACGAGCATTTAATTATCTTTCTATAGACAGGCACTTTGACATATTTTCGACAATTTTTTTTTTCCGTTTTTTTCACGTTTCTTTTCGTGGCCGAAAAAATCACATGTGATATTACATATCATTTGATATTACATATTACATATCATGTGATATTATATATCACATGTGATATTACATATCAAATTCAACCCTCAACTAAAACTAATATTTCATTTAATAACTAATAAAACACAACTTATATTAATACTTAAAATTTAAACATACATTAAACTTAAAAAACAAACTACAGCAAACATGAAACATAAACTACGATAATTAAACATAAAACTACGAATCAAGAAAACGAATCATTCGACACATAGCCCTCGTGACTCGAATAAGGGGCACTCGATCGTCCTCACTCGATAGCACCACTGGTCAATCCTATTTGTATTCGCCATTCTCTCGACGGTTTCTCCGAGGCCTGTTTAGCTCTTAAATACGCCTCGCGAGCTCTTGCCGCATGTTCTTCCTCTGCTTGAACACGTAACAATTCTTGCATATCTTGCTGAAACAGTTCGTCTTCAGTCAACCCTCTCCAAATGGGTTGGTTTTCCACCGGTAGATTGTTCACCGGTTGATCTGGTTGTTGTTTGACAACCGGTGGATTGGGCACCGGTTCATTATCCGGTGTAAATACCGGAAAGATGTCTTCCGGTGGAGTGTTCACCGGTGCATTCGGAATCATGCTGGAGCTTGGGAATTGCTGGAAAAAGTCATGGTGACTTGGGAATTGCTGGGAGAAGTCACGGTGAGTTGGGAATTGTTGGGAGAAGTCACGGTGAGTTGGGAATTGTTGGGAGAAGTCTTTGCGAGACATTGTTGTGGAGATTGTTGATAATTTGTATGTGTGTTTGTGTGAGTTGTTGGATAAATGGCTATTTATAGGACCCCGGTTTTTGTTTGAATTATGAATTTGAAATTTCAAACTTTAAAAGATCCCGCTTTTTGTTTGAATTTTGAATTTAAATTTTACCCACTTTTTGTTTGAATTTTGAATTTGAATTTTATCCCGCTTTTTGTTTGAATTTTGAATTTGAATTTTATCCCGCTTTTAACACACTTCAATATCTACTTGAATATCTACACGTGTTTGAATTTTATCCCGTTCGGTTTTCAAATTTGAATTATGATTTTCAAATTTCAAAATTCTATTATCCCCTATAAATAACACACCATACAATACTATTCTTCAAACACTTCTAAAGCATTTCACAATGAATAATCGTTGGTCAATGGAAGAAGAAAACTTGCTAGCTAACGTATGGCTTGCAGTTTACGAATCTAGAGACCTTGTGAATGAACGTTCTTTTTGGAATGACGTTACACAAAGGTTCAACGATCAGACTGATGGTGAGCACCGTAATAAAAATAGTATTACGGCTCAATGGAATAGAATCAACCTTGAATGTCGTAGATACAATGCTATTTACAAAGAGTTGCAGCGTACAAGTCAAGACCCTTGTCGTCTCAGCAATGCAAACCGAATTTATCATGAACGCCATGGTGGGAGAGGGTTAAAATATCAACATGTGTGGTTCATTCTGAGAAACACTTGGGCATGGGACAGGGACGCTGAGTAATGGTGTTTTATGTTAAGTATTTCCGTATCGTGTTGTTAGGAACACGTTTCACGTTATGAAAAGTGTCGGTCATTATATTTGTAATAGGTTGCTTATTAGACTTATTATGTTTACATTTTATCTTTCATGTTAAGTAAGTTTATGATGTAATGTTACATTGTGTGGAAGTCCAAGGGCCAAGTATGTAATATTGCAAGAATGATCTAGAAACCCTTGGACTCCCCTATAAATACAAAGTGTAAGCCTTGCTTAAGGCTTGTTGGTTCTCATTGTAATTCAAGTTTATCATTATCAATATTAAGAGTTCCTTCCAAACACTTGTCTCTTCTTCTTCTTTATTCTTGGTTAATAATTCTATGGTTGTTTATGTTTCAATATGGTGACCTAACAAGTGGTATCATTCGCCTAGGGATATTTGGGGTTGTTTTTTGATTAGTTTAGGCTAGTTTTTGATCTCGTTTAGTAGTCTTTATACTCGTTATTTTTGTTTTTTGTTTGAGCTTTTCATAAGTTTGTTAAGGTTTTTACATATTTCACTTGGTCTTTAATCTCTTTGGTACTCAGTTTGTTGAAAACTAGATCAAACAGTACGTTTTAAAAGTTTTAGGGTTTAATAGTGAGTTTGAATATTTCACTAAACCCTCTTTTAGCGAGTTTGAAAGTTTTTTGGTAGCGAGTATCAAATATTGTGTAGCGAGTTTGGTACGTTTCAGGCGAGTAAGCCTTTATCCTTATCGCTCTAGCGAGTAAGGAAATATTACTAGCGAGTAAGAACTTAATTCTTTCTTAGCGAGTATCGTTTTATACTCTTACTTAGCGAGTATTGTTTTTTTTTAAAAAGGTTTCTAGCGAGTATTGCCTTAAATGTTTTTTTTCTAGCGAGTTTGCTTTAAAATTTCAATAGCGAGTATAAGTCACAAATTAGCGAGTATCAATTTTTTCAAGGATAGCGAGTATCAATTTTTTCAAGGATAGCGAGTATCAATTTTTAAAGCTAACATAGCGAGTTTCACTTTTACAAGGTTACATAGCGAGTTTGCTTTAAATTGTTTAAGATAGCGAGTATAAGTCACTTTAGCGAGTATCAATAGGTTCAAGGTTTCCTAGCGAGTATAATTGGGATTATTAGCAAGTAAGAAAGTTACTTTGGGCCTTCGTCTCGACAACAACAACTAATCTCAAACAAAACCTTTAACCATCCCTTTTAAAGAATCCATTTTAAGCATTAATCAATCAAGATTTCGACCTTCATTCTACTTCACACATCAACAACAAAACAACAACAACAACAAAACAACCGTATCAACAAATGTTTCAACAAGTGTTTTCAGCAACCGTCAATGCTACCCTCTAACTCAACTCTTAATGCATCAAGTGCAACAACAACCGTACTACAACCGCACATGAACATGCAAGACGCCCGGGTTGCGGTGCTTACACAACAAAGCAAAACTCCATTGGT
>LBNU01011956.1:235681-270500 GCA_014162995.1 Artemisia annua | reverse complement strand
TAGATAGATTTTAAACAACGCTTTCAACATATAACCAACATATCGTTGAGGGGGAGAATTTTTTTAAGATTTTCTCATCATTCGTTACTTTATTTTTAAATTTCTCTTTCTTCATATGATTATCCCGACACATCATCGAACCGATAGCTCGTTTAAATTTTCATAAATTAAATAATTGTTGGTTCATGATAACGTGTATTTTACTCGTATATGTGTTGTCTTATACTACAAGGATCATATGTGTTATACTCTGAAAAACAAAACCACAGGGACTGAACATGACAACTATTGAAAATTGCACTCATAGAAACCTATATCAGTATCATAAACCCATGATTTTTTTTCCCACTCACCAAACAAACACAAACACACGCTGCCACACTCCTTTCTTCTCTAATTCGATTGTTGCTTGCAAGATTTCCATCTAAATTTTAAGTTTAATACATTAAATTCAATCTAACCTTAATCTTACAAAGAAATCTGCATGCTCATCTATTTAGGGCTCGATTAAATTGGGGGTTCTTGGTCTGTGAGATTTTGGTACAATTAAGTGTTAAAAGCTGTTTGGGTAGGTGTTTAGGAGATGAGAAATCATCTTTGTGGGGTTTATGCTTCACTCGTTTTGCATCATGGACCTAATTTGTTTTTCTTGTGTCGTATCCCTTATGTGGTGACATTAGGAATTTTGTTTTGGATGTTATGATCATGGTTTGATGTTTAATTGGGTATGTTTATGTGTCGTAACAACATTTTTCTTGAATAATTGCTCTAATTTAATGAAACTTTGATAGCGAGTATGATTGTCTCCAATTCATAGCGAGTATGATGTTTCTCTTATTGCATAGCGAGTATGGATGCTGTTTTCAGATAGCGAGTATGGACGTCATGTTGCTAGCGAGTATGATCTAAAAAATTGTCATAGCGAGTATGGTCTAAAAAAATTGAATAGCGAGTATGATTGTTTCTCAACTCATAGCGAGTATGGTGTGTTGAAAGTGCATAGCGAGTATGGACATGTATTTAGCATAGCGAGTATGACACTTGTCTTGTCATAGCGAGTATGGTGTAATACAATTGCATAGCGAGTATGGTGTATTAAATGTACATAGCGAGTATGAATTTTTTCCTGAGATAGCGAGTATGGACTTTATCTTGCATAGCGAGTATGAATCTTATGTGCATAGCGAGTATGATTTGTCTGGTCTCCATAGCGAGTATGGTGATGGTCTTTTTGCTAATCATGTTAATATGTGTGGTACATTGGTCTGTGATTCTAATATGCACTTGTATGATGTGTTTAGGTATATACTTGGTCTATGTTCAATCTAATGGATATATACGTGCTTGCTATACATTCTTTCACTCCGAGTAAGGAGATTGGATTAGAACCATCATCGTATGGGTTCGATTTTGTCCATTTTATGAAAAGAAACTCTGCCAAAATTTTTCAAAATTATAGCATGTATGTAGAGTACTTGGTTGAGTATATCTGTGATGTTTTTCAAGATTTGTAATAGTCATAGGATTATTCACTAACGTTAACTCGTCCACATGTACTTGGTTGCTTGTGTTGTTCTCTTTCAGGTATCAAAATGTCTCAAACACCGACTCCTCGACATGAACTGATTCATGGAGATGAAAGAGACATCAGCAAATCCAACCTAAGGATTGATCTAGATAAGATTACGTGCCATCCTACTTGTGCCATCATTCCAATAATTCTGCAACATCACTTCATCAGCAAAGTCCTTACTAACACATGTACTGTACCTGAAGTTTACATCTTACAGTTCTGGAAGGATCTTAAACCCAATAAGGATCACAATGCGATGACTGTACGTATAGACAGCAGAGATATCAAGTTCAAGGTGGATACTCTTAGATTGGTATTGGGTCTCCCTGCTAAAGGATCCAAAGAGGTTCCAAACTTTACACACCCACCTTCTCTGTCTGAAGCTATTAGATTCCTTAGAAAACTTGGGTATGATGAATCAGAAGAAAGAATCACACTCCTCAAAACCATTAACCGCAAAAACATTCCACAACCATGGCTAACACTTTATGCCATTCTCACCAACTCTATCACCGGTAGACAAACTGGTCATGAGCATCCGTCACTCGAATTTCTGCAATTCTTCTGGGGTGTAATAAACAAGGCCAATATTGACTATGCTCAGATTATATGGGATGACATGCTGTATCAGGCTGCTCGAATTAAGAAACAGCAGGACAAGAAAGTACCATTCTCCAGATTCACCAAACTCCTAATCCTTCACTTCATGAACAAATATTCTGACATTGATCCTAGAGTCAATGACAAACAACATACACCATCTATGGATCATCTACTCACATCTGCTCGTGTTCAATCCACCAGCACTACCAGGAAAGGAATGAGGATTCCGGAATGTCTACTATCTGATGAAGTCCGTGAAACAGAGGAATATAAAGTATATGATGCTGCTGAACGAAGTGGACAGGTTGGTGCCAAGCTGTTGAAGGTTCCCAAAAGAAGATCAAAGAAGGTAACACGCCAACCGAAAAAGAAACTCGCTCCCATCGATGAACCCGATGAACCTGTTGAAGAAGAAGTTGTCAAGGAACCTACTAAGAAAAGAAAAACAGGAAAGGGAAAAGAGATTGAGTCTTCTAAAGAAGCGAGTCAACCACTAACTGCTTCAGAAGAGGCTAAGTTACTCAAGCAGACATTGAAAGAAAGCAGACTGGTTGAGGAAGAGAGACTGGAAAAGTTGAGAAAGAAAGGTCAAGGCTCCAGCTCAAAAGCAGACACACAACCAGAGGAATCTGAAAGATCGGGCTCCAATACTCAATCTGAGTCTCATCACAGTAGTGAATCAGACAACGCCGAACAATCCTCAAGTACAGCAACAAAGTCTGGTAAGGACGATGAATCTGAGCAAGAACAGGAGGAGAGTAGTGATGAGCTGGTGAAAGTATCTGATGATGAAAAGGTTAAGGATAGTGATCAGGAAAGTGAAGATGATAATGAAGACGAAGAAGATGAAAAGAAAGATAGTGATGAGGAATCTGATGATGAAAAGAATGAAAGTGAAAATGAAGGAGGTAACCTTGATGATCAATCAGAATCGGACGACGAAAGCAACAGAGTCGACGATTATCAAATTGTTCCAAGCACTGCCGTATCTCAGAAACATCCTGAACCTTCCACTGAAACACAACCATCAAAACAAGTTCAATCGTCTCCAAAAACTTCAAAGAGTGGACCTGGTGCACTTAATATGATCACCAGAACTGTTAACAAGCTTAAGGAGGAACAAGACAAGCAGAAGTTGAAGCTGGATAAACTGGAAGGTCAAAGTATCGAAAAAGCCATCAAAGAAAAGGTACCAAGAGAAGTCGAAAAGTATCTCCGTGACAACCTCCCGGGAACATTGGAAGAGTTCGTCAAAAGAGATCTAAAGGAGATTGTTTCGAAAACTTTACAGACTACTCAAATGACTCTTCAAACAGTACCAGCTAAGCCAACTGTTGATGAACTTAAAGGTCAACTCTTGGAAGCTATTGTCGATGACCCTAATGAAGCTGAACTTCGAAAAGCTTTGATGGAATCCATGAAGAAAGCCTCTACAAAGACCGCTTCTTGTAAACCACCCAGACAACCAAAAAGACGCAGAGATGACAAAGACCCAGATGATCGTCCATCTGAGCAAAGAAAGAAGAAATTTCATGAATCATCCTCATCTCGACCTCTCACCGGTAAAACGTCTGAAACAAGGAAAGAGTCTTCCCAAGGGCAGTCTTCAAGTAGCATTCAGATGGAAGAAACTGAGGTTCCAACTGAGACAGCAGCACCAATGGAAGGTGTACAGTTTGATGATGTTCCGATTGAAGATCTCACAATGCCCACAAATGTCAACGAACCACCAAAGGAAGCTCAAGTACTTCCAGCTCCAGAATGGATCGATCCCTCAGCTCCTTCGTTTAATTGGTTCAACGACATGGTTGATGCTTATCCAGACATTCCTGAGTCTGAAGCGCCTATTGAAGGATCAGTTATTGGGTTCACTAAACGGCTGAAGAAAGTGATGAAAATTCAAAGACTTCAATTATCTGATCTGTTGGAGATTCGAAAGGCAGGGTTTACAGACTTCAAAACTTGCACAACAAATGAGATTGAGTTCGAATATAACATTGAAGAAGTAGCACGTGCACTGTCCGAAGACATCAATTGGGAACCAAGGGCAGCCTGGGATACTCTCACGCCACTCACTGAAGAGCTGAAGTTTCAAGACTTCACACAATCGCTGCCTCTTCTCGGTACAACTGCATACCCGAGAATCCCAAAGGAATACTTCTTCAACAAGGATTTGAAATACTTAATCCATGGCAACACTGACCCTGATCATCGATATGCATCATCTCTAACAAAATTCAAAGCTGCTTCGTACCCCATTCACAACTTGCATGAGCAAATGAGAGGCTTATACTGCTCAACGGTCTCCAAATACAATGATGAAGCTTCCTTGGGCACACTTCACTGGCCCGAAATGAGACGATGGTTTCACAAATGGAAATTGGCAACTTGCAAGACCAAAGGATCCGTGTACCGTGAAGACAGAATTCTTGCCATCACCGACATTCCTCAGACAGACAAAAGATACGGCTACAACTTCCTTGAAAAGATTGTGGTACGTAGAAGTGATGATAAGTTGCATTCCTTTAGCGAAGCTGACTTCCAAAAGTTGAACCCCAATGACATTGAGGACATGTACGTTCTCAAACTTCAAGGAAGAGTCCAGAATCTGCAAGGAAGCCTTCAGTACGACTTCATCAACTCCTTGCTTCTCTTCGTTCGTCACAGAATCATCAAAGCAAGAGTTGAAGACGTACAATTGGGAGCCGAAAGTTACCAAACAGGTCTCAACCTCACAGAACCAGAAGATAAGTGTCCTGGAATACATGAGATGCGGTCTTATACCTTCAACAACAAACCGTTCGGGGTCGCATTTCCTTCACAAGGACGAATATACTTCATGAGGTATGAAGAGACAATGAAATTTGGGGATGAAACACTAAGGAAGGTCTTAGCTGGTCTTCAAGATAAGTTGGAGAAGCACAACCAAGGGATGAACGTAGGCTGGAAGACAAAGGACGCTCGTGAAGCTCAGAAATTCATCGCCGTCATCAGACACCGATTGAAGATGAGGCATCACGTTCGAACTCTTGAAAGCTTGATTGGTGCGCGGGAGGCTATTCCGAACATCCAAACATACCGCCGTCCTGATCAGCCTCCATTGTGAATCATCATTGGGTACAATTAATTTTAACATCATTTTATTTTCATTTTTTCACAATTCATCCATTATGGTTTGTGCACATATAACAGTGTACAACCCGAACTTCTAAAGAAAGGACCCTGAGGTACGCTTCAGTGCCTCAATCCTAATATAAGGAGCGAAGGCTTCTTACTTTTGAGTAGAATTAATCAAACTTTCAAGATTTTTCATAATTCTGCTCAAAAGAACAAGTATTCCCTCGAAATTTCAAAATTTAAAAACACAATGTAACATTTGAGGGGGAGTACTTGAAATACATCTTTGCTAAATCAATCAAATTGTTCTTGTTCCATTCTCCCCATATGAGTCAAAAAGGCATATTTTAATCAAACGTTTTCCAAAAATAACATTTGATATGCTATTTTTGAGGGGGAGAAAAGTTAAAAAGTGATCAAAATATGGTTGAAGCCAAAGAATCTCATTGAGCTCAACTCAGATATCACCCAAGAATTGACGAAACAACAAGTGTTAGTAATCGAAAGGAATTGTCCGATAAGGACTTGTCTGAATAGATTGTACCATTTTCGAGAAACTCTTAGTAGATAAGTAGCATGACGGGTCTAACTTACTCTTTGAGGAATGTTAACAACATCAAGTTAGTTATTAGGGCTAGTTATCACCTAAAAGCTGATAATGGATCCCTTTAACTAAGCAACGTAAACGTGTCCCTCGGGTACAAGTCTACTAAGAGCAGATCAATTCTAAAAGTGCCCACTCTACCCTGCATGTGCAAATTTATCTTAAACAATATCGAGCATATGTGAAGGGGGAGTCTTTCTGAAAAAGTAAAACTCTCGAGGTGTTAACCAAATGTGTTTTATATTCATAAAACACTTCGAGAGATTTTCAGCAAATGATTTTATGGCGACATGGAGTTATAAGGAAATTAAGGATAGGAAAATGTCCTATGATCCGCCAGAGCCGGAGGGATCTACCCAAGGACAACTCCCATAGTCTAGAAATAGAAGTCCTTAGGTATGATACAAAAGAAGGGGTATGAATGAAAGGGAAAGAAGGGGTTGAAGAATGAAAAAGAAATGAAAAGAAAAGGGTGAAAAGAAATGAGCCCTCCATATATTCAACCTTAGGGCAGACACCGGGTACACCTCATCTGCTACTGATTGTTACAAAAGTAACATCGGTATTGAAGATAAGACGTCATGGACCCAGTGACGCAATGCACTAAACCTTCTAGCCACTCAGGTATCTCTCAAAAGATACTTGTTTCATTCTCACGGGGAACCGGTATAATCTATCGACCTTCTCTTAGAGTTGGTTGATATTGAAACAGGAGACCCTGCCCCAATCTCCGCATAGGAAACCATAGGTGCACTAATCGAGTCTAGAGCCTCGAGATTCATCAAAGATCTCTTAGGAACACTTAGTTTTCTTACACTGGTTGTTCTACATCAATGGACACCAGTTGTAAATTATCGAGTCCTTCGCAGATCTTAGCAATCTGCCGAGAACGTTTATGAGAGGAATCACTTAGGTGTTTTCTCAATGATTGAACGGAAATCCTGCCAGGGTCAACATCAAACAGCCCTGACAGCAGGTCACTTCGGTAACTCCTTGTGGGTTACGCTTAGTGTGTTCGGTGACGTTCCATGTGCGTTCTACAGTCGCGGGGTGATCTCCAGCGGCTCACCTAATCGTTGGTGTACGTATGTATGTCAGTGTAAGCCCTCTCGGGGGCATCCGATTAGGAACGGCCTTGGCAAGGATTAGAAGGAGTCTTCACACTATGCTGTTGACGAATTCTAACTCCAAACCTGTAAGTGCCGGACGGTCTACAGTCGTAGGGTGATCTCGTACGACTCACCTAATCGTTGGGGTACTCTGGTATTTTCTGAGTTAGCTCCTTAGGGGGCATCCGATTAGGAACGGCCATGGGGAGGGGTAGAAGGAGTAACCACATTGCGAGGGTGAAAAATTCTGTTTCTCACTTGTAAGTGCTGGTTGTTTATCACTAACCATTTTCTTGCAGGAACTTCACCACCAACACCTGATTCCACATGCTCATACTTACGTCAAAGACTTCCCGAAAAGTTCTAAGTTATACAAAGTCAAAGAAAGATCAAAGTTTCTCAAAGTTAATGAGAGATTCAACGTCAACGGAATCTACAAAGTCTTAAGACAAAGATCTTATTTAATGATCGGGAATTACTTGAGCACAAGTCATAAAAGTTCAAAGATGTATGAGCATGTTGGAATGGCGTACCATCAAGTTGAGTTGAAGGAGTGACCAAAGGCAGATTACTACATCATATGCATCACTTCAACAACAAGGAACAAGGATTGAAGAGCAAAGAATTTTTGTCTAATCTAACCGATTATGAGACGTCAAACAATTGCCAAAGTTCAAGATTAAGAATATGACGTCACGCAACCACTCACCATTGATGACCGACCCTTAGGGGGAGATTGTGTAACACCTGGTATTTTCCTAAAACCTAATCCTAGCCAAACTTCTATTTTTAGAGCCTGAAACGTTTTAAAACTTTAAAGCATGTTAAATTTGATTTGAAGAGCGTGAGATATATTAGGAACGAGAATTTATTTGTAGACTAGCTCATCACAACCTAGAAAAACTCGAATTTGTTTCACTTGCCAAATTATTTGATTTATTATGAGTTTGAGAAAAACTATGAAGTTTATGCTTGATTTTATTGGAAAAACTATTTCAAGAATGATGGCGCAAGTTTTATAATTTTTCGAGTCCGTTTGCTAAGTCATTTGGGTCCCGAACCGTTTTATGAAGAAGATTAGCTAAAACCCACCCAAACTACTTCCCCTATATAAACCCCCACCCTACACCCTTAATTCATTTTACACACTCCAAAAACACACACACTTCTCCTCCCTCTCTCTTCTTTCTCTCTCTAAAATCCGGCCAACACCCCCTTCGCCGGCGCCGCCCTATTTTCCGGCCACCGGAATATTTTCCGGCCATCCACCACAACACCACCTATCCCCGTTGATAGATCGGGACATCCCCGACTCATCCCCGCAACCCGTTTCACCCCAATCGACCCGACGCGCCCTAGATCTACGTTTTTGACCGCGACCCACCAACTTTTCCGGCCAAACCCACCATTTTCCGGCGAGTCTTGGTAACCGAACCCTATTCCACCCTTAATCCCAAGTTTTCTTTAATAAAAACACCTTAAAAATGAAACCCTAATTTTCGTTATTTATAAAAACCGAAAGTTTTGTTTTTATTTTTATTAAAAATGTTTTAAATAAATGTTTAATGATGTAACTCGTGTGGTTTTTCACCTTGTGGTCTCGTTTTGGNTTCTTGATGTTTGGTCGAGTTAGGTGACGAAAGGGAGTATATATTTTTGTTGTTTAAATTAATTTTGGGTTCCGTTTGGTTTGTTTGTGGTTCGGCAGCCGTGACCCACCACCACCGAACCATGGTGGTGGTGGTGGGTGGTTGTATTTTGTGTTAATATTGATAAGTGGTCACTTGGGTTTTGTAATAATTGGATTTAGATGAGTTTTGGTGAAGCCGAAGGTATAAGCGAATTGTATTGTGATGTTTGTTTCGGATTTGGTTTTGGTTATGTTTTGTCGGGATTGGTTATTAGTCTCGGATGGTTATTGTTATTATTATAACCTTATTATTATTATTATTATTAATTTTTGAACGGTAAATATTAATACGGAATAATAACTATGAAATTAAAATATAAAATTGTTAAAGTTAATTTAATTTGGATGACGGACTTGGTATCCGCTTTGATGACTTATATTATGACTTGTGAACTTGTATTGGACGTATTGGATTTGCGGCTATGGTTATTTGGACTTATGGACCCTTTGGTACACGAGACGGTAGGGTACGTTAGGCCCTTAAAGATCTTAACGTACCTGGAACCCGAACTATACGAAATGGTCGATAAACCTGAACAACTAATGGACAACGTGAATGATATATCCAATCATATTAATATCTACACTTATATTATTATTAACGTTATTTATATTTAAAAGAGTCGATGACTCGGGAAATGCTTTATAAACGGGCAGGTCATGCCGAAATTTACTAAAATTAATTATTATCTTTACTATACTTTATCAAATATAATCTTAATATATTTTGGGAAATGGGTAATACCGAGACTATTAGGAATTGTTGTCTTTATCTATTCGTGTCTTTTATTCTTTTCTGTTCTTCCTTTCTTTTGACGAGTATTCTTCGAGTCTTTGTTGTTTTCTCATATGTTTTAAGGTTCGCCGACTTGTTCTTTTCTATCTTTCTTCCACACGAGACTACTTTTGGAAAATGTTTTCTTTCAAACGCCATCATCTTTTATAAAACTTCATTCAAGCATTAACTATTAAAGTATTCGAGTACTATTGCTGAGTTATGATATTTATATGATTAGGTTGTGCTGAGGATTGTCTGCTGTGAGGCGTATTTGTTTGGTTGACATATATATCTCGTTACCTGCTGTTGTTAAGGTGTGATTCATAGCCCCACTTTTTATCTTTTAAATGTTTATAAACCCATGGGGTGAGATACATGCTTTAAATGTTTTCTGAGCACAAGTATTTTTGGTATGCTTTCCTGATTGGTATGCTTTCCTGACGATGTGCTAAGTAGCTCTGCCTTGCCTATGCAAGACCCTCAGATCATGAACCATTAATCACTTGCGAGTGAACGCGAATATAGGGATATAGCGCTATAGGAATTGACCCTCCCACTCCTTTTGCTAGATAGGCAAATTGTGGTGTACTATATTCGATTTGTCGAGTAAATGGCAAGTGCTCGACCTTGAGGGCATTGTTATACTATGAAATTCCGCGGTTATATTGATATTATGATTGTGGTTAACGTTTGCGTGTCATGAGCTTAGCATCATCAACAATGTTATATGCACAGGGATGCCTCTATACATTGGTTGTTATCTTGATTACCCGATATTAGCATATGTTGCTCATATCTTATGATTAAACCTTGTGCTCAACTTTATATTTTAAACCTATGGATTACACTCAACCTTTGTGTTGACTTTTTAAGCATGTATTTTCAGGTAATGATGTTTAGCTTGGCATGATGATATAATGGGCGTGGAGGAGTGGCATTGGCTGGAGTGGTATTCTGTCACGGCAGCTTAACTACTTTACTACCCTATTTTTACATGTCATTCGTCAAACCTTTTGTGTCTTATACTTTTTCCGCTGCTATACTTTGTCTAATTTCCGCTGCAAACTCTATTTACTTTTCCGCTGCTATTTTATACAAAGAGTACTTGTACTCTAAATGGTTTATAAATCGAATGATGTGTTTTGGTCACATTTTAAACATCCCGAGTTGTGGTCGTTTACTATAAATGTGCCTGGTTTCCATTTTCGTAATACCCCCAGCACTGTAGCTGCCATATTTGAGTTGGGGGTGTTACAAATCCTGCCAGGGTCAACATCAAACAGCCCTGACAGCAGGTCACTTCGGTAATTCCTCGTGGGTTACGCTTAGTGTTTATGATGGCTTCAAACGGTCTACAGTCGTGGGGTGATCTCCAGCGACTCACCTAATCGTGGGTGTACTTAGTTGTGCCCGTGTAAGCTCCTTAGGGGGTATCCAGTTAGGAACGGCCTTGTCGCGAATTAGAAGGAGTCTTCACACTATGCTGTTGATGAATTCTAGTTCAAACCTGTAAGTACCGGTTGTATTATTGCTAACTGTTTTGTAAGTACCGGAAATGCCATCTTGAACACCAACTTCCACATGCTCATACATACATCTCAAATGCCAAAGAAAGCTCGATGCAACATCACAGTCTAAAGAAAAGATTCTACGACAACAATCATGAATCTTCAACAACAAAGACAAAGAGCTACGAATGCATAACTACAACACAGTCAAAGATGTATGAGCATGTCGGAACGGAGCGAATTCATTGGAGAAACCGAAAGTGACGTATGGCGGATTACAACATCATCTATCATTTTCACATCAACAAAGACAAAGAACAAAGAATGATGAATCACTTCTACTACAATCATTTTGAAGACGTCTAAAGCTACAAATGTCAACAGTTAAAGTCCAAAGACAAAGACGTCAAGCAACCTCGATGACCATGACGAACTTCTATCCTTCAACAATCCTTCATGACCGATCCTTAGGGGGAGATTGTTAGGATCATAGTTTTCAACTATTCAGTCAAGTCTCGGTCATTTCAGTAAATGTAATAGGTTGCTAGAATTATCCTTATTATCTATGTGTTATGTGTAATCGTATGATTACATGTTTAAGTTACAATAGATTTCCAATGGGCTTAGAAGCCCACGAATAAGAAAGAAAGGAAGGAAGGGAATGTTGCCCTAATCCTTTCCTATAAATAGGACATCATATCTCTTGTAATATTTGTTGGTTAATTTCATATCTTAAGGAAACTCTTGTTCTTTCATCTTTCATATAGATCTTAATCAACCAAGTCTAATTCTCATCTCATTTCTTTCATTTGAATACTTGTGTTTACTAATATGGTGACCTAACAGCTAGGCATATCCTATCTTCCAATTTATCTCCTAGTTTCATGACATATACACCGCCTTTCCTAATTCCTCTACCTATGACTTTATCATCCTTAATAATTACACTATTTTTATCGGTAAAGGTAACCCTACACTTATTGTCACATATTTGTCCTACACTAAGCAAGTTGTATGTTAAATTATCTACATGCTCAACATTTTCAATAGTTAGGGAGTCTTGAGAGATCGTACCTTTGCCTATGATTTTTCCACGACGATCACTACCAAAAATAACATTACCTCCATTGTAGGCTTTGTACGTAGAGAATAGCTTGCGATTCCCCGTCATGTGTCTTGAGCACCCGCTATCCTTTACCCATTCGTCGGGCTCCAAATTTATTCCTAGACAAATTTCATTAGATGCTTGAGCGACTAAGCATTCCCCTTTGTTCTTCTTGTCTTCATCGTCAACTCTTTTTCTTCGTGTTGTTTTCCTTTTATCTTGTGTTCTTTGTCGCTTTTTAATGAGTCTTTTAAATTCTTTGACGGCCTTTGCATATTCTTCGTCTTCACTTTCGGAACTAGAATCATCATCTTCATCGTCACTTAGTTCCTTCTTGGTTGACATCTCTTCATAGTCTTCTTGTTCATCCTTGCTCATGTTGTTTTCGGCGTCATTACCTACATATAAGACATTTGAACTCGTAGCACTTGTACTTACTTCAACTAAATATTTGTCTACTATACTCTCTTTTGCTACTAAGTCATTTGAAAGTTTTTCTTTGGCTTGACATTCTTCTTGGTGATATTTTGAAAGACTTTTCCACATGTCATTTGCCGTTTGACAAAAAAATATTCTTTCATATTCAACATTTGAAATAGCTTTGTATATAATAAATTTAGCCAAGTTATTTTGTTTTTCAAAAGTAGTATTTATCGATTTAATATCACCAATTGAAATGACATGCCAAAGATCATAGTCTATTGATTTTACATAACTTTCGAATTGATTTTTCCATGTAAGAAAATTTTCATTTTCAAGAAATGGTGGTCTAAAAACAATTTTCCCTTCTAAATATTTTTCCATTTCCATAGATCGATTTCAAGTTTTAAAATACAATATATTTTAAAAATCTTGTTTGACGTGGCTCTTGATACCAATTGTGGAAAACTAGAAGGGGGGGTTGAATAGTTTTACGTCTTTTTAATTTACAAAAACTTTGTTTATGAAAACACCAATTCGAACTTTATATATATCACCAAGAGACTTGCACAATTATAAAATACAATATCAACAAGTATATGATATGACAAATATGAAAGTAAGTAAATAAGTAAAGAGATAGAGTTGGAAAAATGGCACCGTGAGACAAAGGATTTATAGTGGTTCGGCTACGAATCTCCTCTTCGTCCTACTCCACTCCCCGAGCACCTAACTCGGGAGTTTTCTTCACTATGTCAACAAGCTCCCTTATGGCGGAGAAAACCTTACACAACTTTTGCTTACACCGGCTTAACGACACAAAGCTAAATGTCGGGTCCTAATAGTAGCTAGAACCAATCTCACAACACACCACGACTTCTTCACAACTTGAGCACACCACAACTTCGTCACTACTTCTTCACAACACAACTTCTTCACTACTTCACTACTTCACTACTTAATCTTCACCACTACCCTACTTCTATTCACAACTAACACTCCTAGAACTACTTATAATGTTCACAACACAACTACACAAGAGCTATACACAATATACACAATCAATATACAATACTTCTTAAACTTGAGGTTGAAGGAGTATTCTTCTCTTGCACTTTGGATGATGGTGGATGATGAGGGATTGAATCACTTGAAACAAGGATTAGTAATCTAATGATCAAAGGGTTTTGGAAGATGTTTAGAGAGATTTAGATCTGAAAATTTTCGTGCAAGAGGTGAGGAAAAATACCAGATTTAAGGTGGTATTTATAGGGAAAAAATTCTGGCATTTTCTGACACAGGAGCGTGGCCGGTCCCCTTAATTGTGGCCGGCCCCCTTAAAATTAAGGGGGCCGCCCCTTATAATTAAGGGGGCCGCCCAGCTGTAACAGCCAGATTTTTTTGTCTTTAGTGGGGAAAGTTTATTTGGTGAAAAACTAACTGATTTTGGTTAAAAATTTGAATTCATATATTTAGTATATTTAAAACATTTTTCTTTATTACCAAAATTGTTTTTCAAAAATATATAATATGTTTATATAATTAAATAAAATTAAATACCCCTTTGATCATGAGATGTATTAAGTACTTGTTTATTCATACCTTAAGTGATTAGGTTGGATATAATGATATAAACTAGCTTAATACTTGTTTACGTAGTAATCTTACGTTTAATGATTTTACATTTTGTGATTGTTAAAACGTAGAGATATCGAAAACTATAAGTAACGTTTTTACGCATTATTTATGTCAAAACTATGTTGTCAAATAAAAAGATTTTTTAGGGTATACGGAAAACGGGGTATTTTCCTGATGGTACTCTTACGTTTTGGAAAAGTCAATTCACTCCTAATTGGAGGTTCTTAATGCACCATTTGCTTAAATGTCTAAGTTCTAAGAGTGGTGGATGGTATCAATTTGGTAGCAGTCTTGCTTCTGCATTGATTTGTCTCTCCACAAATAAAACCTATGATTTTTCAAAAATGATCTTTGAAGCAATGGTAACAAATTCCAAAAGTACCTCAAAGTTTTGGATGTATCCAAGGTTTTTGTAAATGGTGTTAGATGTTGAAACAGTTAGTAAGACTCAGTACATGGTCATTCCATTTAAAAAGAAGCTTTTTGCAAACATGGAGTTTTAAAGGGAAATTGAAACCCTTGCTCCCTGCTATGCTGCCTAGTGGTACTGACAATGCAGGTATATCTTCATCATCTGAAAGTGATAACTCATCCCAACTAATGGATGCCCCTGATTGTACCCATTCCTGAACCTGGTTCCTCCAGCTCCCCTGGTAACTTGCCACCTTCCCCTACACCACCACATTTATCTCCTCAAACCCACACCCAAACCACAACTCATGAAGAGGAACAATCTTCTACAAACAAGGCAACTCTCACACAACTTGAAAACAAGATAGAGGTGCTAGAAAATAAGTTAAAGGAGACCAAGTAAACCATGGGTTCTACTATCGACAAATTGGTCAAACGGATACAAAAGATGGAAGATGTGATGAAAGCTTCTGGAATGATATTCAGTGATACAGAGGATGATACAGTTGAAAATTCTTCAAAACAGAGGAGGAATTTGGATGACCAAGAACTTCAGACTCCTATAAAGGAAAATCTTCCTCAAAATTCAAAAATTAGTCCTGAAGGAATGGAAGCAGCTGATATCTTAATCAACAATCTTAGTCAAAGTCAGCAAAAGAAGTTGTTGAAAAAGAAAGTGGTGACAGAAGAAGTTGAAGTGATTAAGACTGGTGATGATCTGATTAAGTCTGCTGCAGAGGTTGAAGTGATTAAGACTGGTGATGATCTGATTAAGTCTGCTGCAGAGGTTAAGTCTGCTACAAAAGATAAGTCTGCTACAGAGGTTAAGTCTGGGGCTACCACTAGAAGTGAAGGAAAGAAAATCCTGGTGGAAGAAGCTCCTCAGCTAAAGAAAACAAGGAGACAAGAAAGAGAAGAAGCAGCAAGTCTAGCTGAGATTGAAAGAATTCAAGCACTTGAAAGAGCTGAGCAGGCAAAAATGGAAGCATTACAACCAAAGATGCAGACTTGGCTTGGAAATTAGCAAAGGAGCTCAAAACTACAAAGCAGCACAAAACTAAAAAGGTAACTGAGGAGCCTTATAAGCCAACCCAGGATGAAATCAACCATATGATTGCTACAGATCCTAAAATAAGAAGAAAGGCACTTGAAGTTATTGCAGATCAAAGCCTGAGTGAAGATCAGCAGACAGCACAACTCTTGGACTTTATCAACATGAAAAATGAGCAGGCTTTGGATGGCATGATAAAATCACTAAGAGGGTCTAAAAAGAAGCGGAAAAATCTCTCAAAAAGTGAAGTCCTGTATGAGATGAAGAAGTATTTGTGCAATCAGTGCAACTGGAAGATGTATCAATTCAAAGGCATGTCTCCAGGACAGATAGAATTAGCCTACTACACAGGCTACAGAAGGAATATACAGTTTATTCCCATGGACTCAGAAAAGGAAGCACAGTTTTATGGACCTACAAGTGGACTCAAAAGGTATGGTATAACACTTTAAAAAGGGGACCCTAAAAAGAAAAAGACTGAAGAGCCTCCTACAGTTGCTATCTCTTAGAAGATTACTGATGATGCAGAGTCTACAGAGGATCTCCCTGTGAAAAAGGAGGAAGAAGTAAAAGAGCCAGTTTTAAGAAGAACCAGGAGAAAGACCACTAGCAAAAAGGGATCAAAGAAATCTAAAGAAGATATCACGAAACTTCATCTGATTCTCAAACCATTGAAACTTTGACACAAAGTTTGAGAACACCTGCCAAAGTTGTAAACTGGCAGATCATCAAACAAGGGAACAACAGAGCTGCATATAAAATCATAAGGGAAGATTACACTAAAAATCTTTACTTAAACTTTCCAGCTATGTTGCATGACTTGACAAGAGATGATCTCAAGGATTTATACAGGCTTATGGTGAAAAAATATGGGGATGCTACAACTGAGGATGACTTTGAAAAGGTTCTTTGGGGAGATTTAAAAATTATGTTTGATCCTCTAAGCAAGACTAATGATATCTGGAAGGTAACTCATCAACAAGAAGTGAGATATTGGAGATATTTCTCTAGTTGTGCAGTTCATTGTCTAACATTGNGGAAGATTACACTAAAAATCTTTACTTAAACTTTCCAGCTATGTTGCATGACTTGACAAGAGATGATCTCAAGGATTTATACAGGCTTATGGTGAAAAAATATGGGGATGCTACAACTGAGGATGACTTTGAAAAGGTTCTTTGGGGAGATTTAAAAATTATGTTTGATCCTCTAAGCAAGACTAATGATATCTGGAAGGTAACTCATCAACAAGAAGTGAGATATTGGAGATATTTCTCTAGTTGTGCAGTTCATTGTCTAACATTGAAGATTGCACACATCTACATGCTTGCAGAGGTAGAATACCCGATCCCTCCTAGAATTTGTAAGGTTATGTTACAAAACAAATTGCTTGGAGATAAGGAGGATGAGACAAAAAGGCAGCTTTTGGAGCTCATAGAAAGACAGTCCAAGCAGAAAACTGCTTGGGGTGTTTGAAAGAATTTTCAAAAGTTTTGGGAAAATGGACTTGAGATAGGTTTATTTGGAGTTGGCCTGGTGAAAGTGCTTTGCACTGACACAAAAAATGGTTATCATTCCACCATGTCTAACCCGCATAAGGACTGGCTAATCCAAGAGCAAACGGTTCTAGGTAAATATATCTCAAATACGTTTATGGCTGAGAATTTGCCATAAATTGTATGTTATTCAACTCACCATATCTATTATAGTGAAGAGTTGACTAGCCCACAAGGTTATGGCTTGTGGTAAAGGCAGTGGAAAACCATAATTCGTAATAAACTCACCAAGATGATGACTGTATTCCATCAAAGAGTTGGCTAGTCCAAAATCAAACGGCTTTCGGTAAAGACGAGTCAAATCCATTGATAGCTTATGGTTTGCTAAAAATAATATGGTTATCAATGTACCATCGTAAAGAGACATCAAATCAATTAAATTTTCAATGATTCACCTCTAACAGGAGTTCACACACCTGGAAGTGATGAGAATAGTATGAAACTTTTGATTAGATGTACATATTGTCAATGTTGCTGCAAAGATCAGATGGTATTAAAGATTTGAAGGTTGCTGTAAAGATCTCAAGATTCAACAACAGTTGCAGCTCAAATAATTCCAATGGAGTCTACATTTAAAATCCTCAAAGCATTTCTGAAGAAAGGAACTTAAAGATCATGGAGCATGAAGATCAAGTTAGGGGAGGATTGTTGGGAATTATTTGTAACAGACTTAAAAGTCTGAATAGCTTAGTTAAGTCGGGTAGATAGTTAAGTCTGCCAGTACTAAGTTAAGTTTGGTAAATGATAGTTAAGTCTGTTTATGTAAGTTCAGTTAAGTCTGTTTTGTTGAACAAGTTAGATATCTTAGGAGATATTATAGGAAGGGATATGCACGCGGTTAGGTATCTTAGGAGAAGATATGCATGCATCTTTTCACACGTTTGTAGAATTATGGTTTCCTTATAGTATAAAAGGAACCCTACGGCATTGAGTTCGATACCAAGTTTTCTCAAAGCTAATAGAATATAAAGTTAGTAATTCTCTGTGTTGTTCTTACTGCTTGTGTTAATATTCCACGTTAACATCAAGTATACATTGTTTAGAGTTTCTCATATAGATAGTTTGGATTTATCCAAGGTATCCATTGTCTTACAAAGGCTGCTTATATCGAAATCTTTGGACCTACATCATGTTTATAGCAGTGACCAATTTAGAGTTTAAAACATAAATACCAGACATAAACCCTAAACAGAACGTACATGTTAACAACTCCAAACCCTAATCCAGACGACGCTTTTTAGTTTTAGTGACACTTTTTAGAAACCCTAAGGCAGCTATTCATAAGAAACCATAACCACCAATCGTTCAAGCTGCTTTCTTCCATGAATTATAGACCTCAAAAAACATATGTACCACTTCCATGATGAATTATAACAAGTAAAACACGAATTCATGAAGTTAAATATCATAGAAAACCATAAAAGTCTGACTTACAAACATGTTTCTGTAGCAGACTTTGAGACACCAAATCTTTTTACTGAGACCTCAGATTGAAGATCCCTCCAGTGAAACTCTTCTTGGATATGTAGAGAACCTCCAGTAAAAATTTCAGCAAGATCCAACGGTTAACGAAAGATAAATCGCCTCTTGAAAACTGTCCTGCAGTGAGTTACGAAAATTGAAACAAATTCGATTTTTATTTTTTTATTTTTATCTTCGACAAACCAAACCTTGTTTAATCCCACGATCACGAGCCCCTTGGCTCTGATACCACATGTTAAGATCGTTTTAGCTCGAGGTAGGTTAGACCTCATCTAGGTATTACAATAATAATGATTAAGAACATGATACGCAGCGGAATAAACAAAATATCATTATTATTGCTAACAAGGTTTCTTCGTCATCATCTCTACTCTAACATACAAACATCTACAGCCCCAATACTACGTGATCAAGCATAGTACGGTTAATCAACAATAACAGGGATAATGATCCTTGAGGCTATACAAAACTACCCTAGGTGTTTTCCCATAAACACCTCTACATACACGTTTCCTGGAGTTTACATTGTGACACACTTAATGATAAAACCTGGATCCTATGTCTCTTTATATAATAGAGACATTAGGGTTTACAAAGGGATAAGACTAAATAAATACAGAATATTAAAAAATTGTAGTAACATAATAAGAATATTTCCTGTATCTTTATTCTTCGTAGCACTCTCTCTTTGTCATCTTCAGTCCTTCATCTTTCACGTGTTTTGTCTTTATCAACTCAAATATAGTTCCCAACAATCTTCCCCTAGTTGATAATGACAAAACCTTGTAATCACGAACTTCCCCTGAAGCTAGTATATATGAAAGATAAACGAACTTCCCCTTAAACCATGCTATATCATCAAGGCTCTTCAAGTTGCAGCTTCTAACTAAATCTTCTTGCCCTTTTTGGCATCATCAATTAGGGGACAAATGTAAGCAACTTTGATTTTCACAACCACGAATCAGTATTACACATCCAATCCATCTTTCCAATGTTTCAAAGTCGCCCACCATTAAGTTTTCCGCATCTAGAAATGTACATGAAACAGTAGAAATCAAAACGAGCAGTAGTAATAACAACTAGTAGTTGTAAAAACCTTCACCTCGATGTAGCATATAAATGGTTAACCATTTGAACACTTAAGCTTCCCCTGAAACCCATATGTTAACCATTCGAATCTCCAATTCTGTAGGCTATATGTAATGATGAAGAGAACTATAGTTAAAGAAAACAACTAAATGCTATTTGAGAAATATATTTTTGAGAAAAAGTGGTATTTGAGAGGGTGGAAAACTGTGCCAAATACTCAAAAAACCGTGCTAAATGCTATTTGGCACGGCTTTGGCACACTTTTGGCTCCGTCCTAAATATGAAGGTGCCAAATACATTTGGGTCGGGTTGAAACCGTGCTAAATAGTATTTGGCACAGTTCTTGGGATGGTTTAACTTTGGGGTGACATGAGTGAGGTATTTGGCACAGTTGATAATCTTGAGTTCCAAATGGGCATTCATCACACTTTTATATCCTGTGCCAAATGTGTATTTGGTACCAATTCATTTCCCGTGCCGAATGCTTATTTGGTACAGTTTTTTATTTATCGTGCCAAAATGCGTATTTGGTACCAATTCATTTCCTATGCCGAATACTTATATGGTACATTTTTTTACCATGCCAAAATTAACTAGGACGGTTTTATATACTGTGACAAACGTATTTGGCACGGTTTCCGTTGTTGTGCCAAACATTTTTGGCACATTTTTTTATCCGCCTTGCCAAAAAACATTTGGCACGCTTTTTTTGTTATAGAAGTCAGTTGGCACAGATTTGCATTCGTCAATTCATTAGTCATCGTAGCAACCAACAATCAAAATTTTTTGCAAATATAATTCAAACAACGCCAAAAATAAATTGAACTCAATTTTTATTAATCATCAATAAAATCAAATCAACATGGTCACTTGAATACAATAAAATACGTCCAACATCATTGTAAACCACGGTTTTTAGAATGAAAAATTCATACTAGAACTCCATATAAATCACTATGATGATTTATTACTAAACGAAATGAATAAAGCTCATCGAATCACGTCGTCTTCATAAACCCTGCATAATATAATATTCCAACATTAGAAATATATATGAAACAAGGAAAAAGTTCGATATGGAAAATAGTAATAGAAAGGGGTTGCAGGCACAAATGACAAGTAACAATATTCTGAAACAGGTGTCATCACGTAACAGGCTAAGCATATACATGTAAAACTGAAAAGAACCATTCCCTGGTTGTAAGGTTATACTAGAGCGATAAGTTTGTGTATGCAGATACATGGTACGTTATCAGACATATCCAGGGATTTAATTATCCCTAGACACTACAAAATCAAAAGTATGGCTGCTTCTAATCATTGCTTGTTTGGTAATAAACACAACAGGCAAAGAATTGTGCACTTTAACTAGCCATCAACTAGAGTTCCTAAACAGAAAGCCAAATGACTATAAAACTGATGTTTGTAGGGAAATGTGAAAAGCTATAATGAAACCTCAGACCAACCAAAAGAAGACAATACTAAGTCCTACTAAATCAAAATAGAAGAAACGACGGAATATTTATGAGAATCAGAACTTACAATATGTAAATGTGGATATGTCTTAGTAGTGTGAGCATCATCTTGAAACAAATTTGCAGGTCCAGGCGTGGGTAAGCACTTGTGCTGGAGAAATATGGGTACGTTTTGTTTGTAGTCGAGCAAGTACAGGAGTAGGAAAAGGTTGTCTGATATTTCCAGAAAGAAAATCATCAACATCAAACTGAGAGCACACATCCTGAGCAGCAGGACGTGACCATCTACCATCATCCAAGGATAGTACTATCCACTCCTTAGTTGCTATATTTGATACTAGGGATGTCACTTTGTGCAGACTGTATTAAACTGTGATAGATACAGGACATATTAGCACATAAGGTCTAGCAACAACATAAAAGAGAAGATGAAAAATATATTTTTTGAGGAATGTAGATATCATTTAAATCATAGTAGCTGAAATGCCAGTTGTAGAGCTAGCTTTAGAGGTAAATCTAGGTATGCCGAGTTTTGTAAAGATACTGACCTCGATGAGCACTAGAGCTCAAATCCGATATTGGATATTGCACGTGTGTCACACAACACAAATTAGTCTCACATTTCAAATCCAAAGTAAAATGAATATAGAATATAATGATACTAGCTTATAGACCCGTTGACACTGGGTCATTTTTTAAAGAGATATAGAAATGAGATGATAAGAAAAAATATTAAAGTCAATTTGTTCCACTTAAAAAATATCAAACAAAGAATGAGACAATGCGGCGATTATAATATAAGAAATGGATTATGTACAATTACACAAACAAACGTCCAACCTTGGTGTCTCCAAAACTTTTATTTTTGAGTAGCAAAATATGTGTGTGACCGCCTATCGATTTACAACCAACGTGTAAGTTTGTTCCATTTAGAATATGAAACAAATAATGAGAGAATGAGTCAATTATAATATAATATATTGTCTGTGTTGAAATTAACACTAACAAACGTCAAAGTTTTGGGTGTCCAATTTTTATTGTATTGAGTAACAATCAATGTGAGTTAGATCGTATAGATTTACAACCATAACATTGGAAAATAAAAAATAGATTCAATCGTATATAAATTAATTGGTATGCGAGCGTCTCTTGATTCAAAACGCAATTCTTGGCATGATGATACACCATCAAGACCTTTTATACATGTAGACTTTTTCCTATGTATATGATAATTTGTTTCATATTTATATGGTTTAATGAAGTAAGAAAGTTAAAATTCATATAATAATAAACCAAAAAAAATGCCATAACAAAAGTAAATTAAAGGTTCATACATGAATAAAAAGTTAACAATTAAACTTCGGAGATTTCTCCGGATCAAAAGCCAAATGTACATTCTCGTAGTCAATGGCGTCGAATCTCTCTTCCTCACTCAAAAAAAGATGGATGGTGGGGATTTGTCCCTTGGTATGCACTAAATTAAGGGTATGCAATTGAAATGAGATTTCATTACACTCCTAGAACCTATTTCATTGGAGTTAAATATCTTACGCTTATATTTAAAATCATTTAATCACTCCTACAACCCGTTTCATTTTAGGTGTTTACCATGTATTGATGCATGAAGACAAAAGAGACATGTCATACCTTCTAAATCACTTTCCATCAAGCTATTGCAGTTGAATATCTTACGTTTATATTCAAAATCACTTAATCACTCCTACAACCCGTTTCATTATACTTAAATATCTTACGCTTATATTCAAAATCACTCAAGCACTCCTATAACCTGTTCAATTGCAATTAAATATCTTACGCTTATATTCAAAATCACTTAATCACTCCTATAACCCGTTTCATTTTAGGTGTTTACCATCTCCTACAACCCGTTTCATTTTAGGTGTTTACCATGTATTGATTTTGAAGATGAAAGAGACATGACATACCTTCTAAATCACTTTACATCAAGCTATTGCAATTGAATATGTTACGTTTATATTCAAATCACTTAATCACTCCTATAACCCGTTTCATTACAGTTAAATATCTTATGCTTATATTCAAAATCACTTAATCACTCCTACTACCCGTTTCATTAGAGTTAAATATCTTACGCTTATATTATAAATTATTTAATCTCTATGCACATGTATACACGCCTAAATACGATGGTAGATCTTATTATTTGATTCTTGGTCTTTATAGTTGCTCTGATTCTTTACCCTTATAACAAAACAGATTTGCAATAAAATTATAACTAAACATAAAGTATTAAATACATTTAGGTAAATTATATCTAAATCATTTAATCACTTTGCACATATACACACCCCTATATACGATGGTAGATCTTAAAAGAGACATGGAATACCTTCTAAATCACTTTCCATTAAGCTATTGCAGTTGAATATCTTACGGTTTTATTCAAAATCACTTAATCACTCCTACAACCCGTTTCATTATAGTTAAATATCTTACGCTTATATTTAAAATCACTTAAGCACTCCTACAACTTGTATAATTACAGTTAAATATCTTACGCTTATATTGTAAATTACTTAATCGTTCCTACGAACCGTTTCATTTTAGGTGTTTACCATCTCCTACAACTCGTTTCATTTTAGGTGTTTACCATGCATAGATGCATTAAGATAAAACAGACATGACATGCCTTCTAAATCACTTCTCATCAAGCTATTATAGTTGAATATCTTAAGCTTATACTCAAAATCACTTAATCACTCCTACTACCCGTTTCATTTTAGGTGTTTACCATGTATTGATGCATGAAGATAAAAGAGACATGACATGCCTTCTAAATCACTTTCCATCAAGCTATTGCAGTTGAATATCTTACGCCTATTTTCAAAGGCACTTAATCACTCCTACAACCCGTTTCATTACAGTTAAATACCCTACACCTTACATTCAAAATCACTTAAATCACTCCTACAACCCGTTTAATTTACAGTTAAAAGAGACATGACATGCCTTCTAAATCACTTCCCATCAAGCTATTGTAGTTGAATATCTTACGCTTATATTAAAAATCACTTAATCACTCCTACTACCCGTTTCACTTTAGGTGTTTACCATGTATTGATGCATGAAGAGAAAAGAGACATGACATACCTTCTAAATCACTTTCCATCAAGCTATTGGAGTTGAATATCTTACGCTTGTATTCAAAATCACTTAATCACTCCTACAACCCGTTTCATTTTAGGTGTTTACCATGTATTGATGCATGTAGCTAAAAGAGACATGACATACCTTCTAAATCACTTTCCATCAAGCTATTGCAGTTAAATATCTTACACTGATATTCAAAATCACTTAATTACTCATACAACCCGTTTCATCACAGTTAAATATCTTACGCTTATATTCAAAATCACTTAAATCACTCCTACAACCCGTTTCATTTACAGTTAAATATCTTACGCTCATATTCAAAATCACTTAATCACTCCTACAACCCGTTTCATCTTAGGTGTTAACCATCTCCTACAACCCGTTTCATTTTAGGTGTTTACCATGTATTAATGGTACATGGTTAGCTTATGTTTGTCTTCTTTATCAAGTATACATCAGAAGATGCCTTTGAAAGCATGTCACAATATTAGGAGTCACATAGCATGCCATAGTGTTCATATATTATATGTAAAGACAACATTGAAAAGTATTCAGCTCTTCCATTATTATGTAAAAACCAAAAAGTTGGGAACTATAAAAAAGTGTTCATGTATTATATGCAAAAAAACATTGAAAAGTAAGAGAAGAAATAAATTACATGGTACTTATTCATATACGAAATAAAAATTCTTTCTATACTTGTACTTTAGCAAAAGTTTCTTGCGGGCTTTGCATCCATATTAGAGCGTACATAAACACATTCACATGCCATAGTTGTATGCACCACGCCACCACTTCCATGGGCGTCAATAGACTTGCAAATTTATCTTTGTTACCTAACTTGGCGCTTATCCAATTTACTTCACAACTTATTTAGTGTCCGGTACCCGAATATCTAGAAAGGAAAACGATCATTCTCCTAAGTTAAAAAATAAGGACCATATAATTGGTTTGTAACTATTAAGAATATAAACATGCATATATTGTCTTCTATAACTGTAGATAGTCTTGAAGAGCAAAGTTATGCAGTCAATGTCAAACACTTGAATAATCCATGTTCACTCACGGGACACCTAAATATGAAAATAGAAAAAAAGTCAAGCTAAAAGGGACGTGTTGATAAGAGTATATGTATAGTAAAAAAATGATATAAAACATATCTTAAGCAATCCATTGTCTTAAACTTACTGTCTATTTATTGATCCAAATTAAGCTTCTATTTATTGATCCATTGACTTAAACTTACTGTCTATTTTGTCACTTCTACCACTGCATATTGATTGATCCAATTTAAGCTTAAAGTATGCTAACTTATAGACCCATGGAATCACGGGGATTTTTAAAGAAATTATTCATATTAAAATGTTTATTTACTCAAAACAAACAAAAGAAGCAAAGTAAATATTTACAAATATATAAAATTAAGAAACTATTCGTCAGTGAGGACACTGTCAAAGAAGTTATTGATCAATGAACAATGTCAAAGAACCTTGATTGAATTATTTTTCCATGGTCATTGTTTCTAGCCATTAGTTTCCTCATCGCGTGTACAAATTAGAATTTGATGCAACTAAAATTGCGCGGCCACGAAAACAGAACCATATGAATAATATTGTGAGACCAAGGACTCATCTGTTGTTCACTTAGCAAAACTTTTTTTTAATTATTGGCCTTGTTGTCTCTTCATAAGCCCCTTGAAGCGTATCAAATTGCTTTTGTAAACTTACTGCTCTTCCTTTTGTCTTGGTATCTTAAAATCCTGGCTTCACAATCTTAACCAATTCATGGTGTTGGGTGAGTCTTTGTTGATGACTCGTTCTGGTGCTGCAGGTGGTGGTTGTATACTTCAAACGTTGCCAATTTGGACTATTTTATCTTCTAATTCACCTCCATTGTCAACTGTAAACTGTTGATTTCTGAAATCCAACTCTTATCGCGCTATGTAATTGGGACAACAACAGTAATTTTAGACGACGACATTCATCTTTTCTGAAAAAAGGAATTAAAAATCTAATGTTCATATACATGTAAACTTACATTGTTGCAGTGTGGAACTTTGCCATCTAGAAGCCCAATCATTCAACCTACATCAACAATATTAATTGATAAGTAACTGAACCCATGATAATACTAACATAGCATAGTTGGCAAATATCAAATGAGTCAAATGGGCAATCGAGTCAAACATGTCGAAAGTCAGCAAAAGTGTTTTTTAAATGTTTACAGCCTCCAAAAGCATGCTATTTTTAAAGAAGATTGTTGTAAGATCAATATATTTTTTACAATCATATGTAACATATTTTTTAGTTTCAAACGTCAAGAAAACATGGAGTAAGATTTGTTAAAAAGGGTGAGCTAACGTGTTGTGACCCGTCACCCAATCCATTTGGCCAACCATACTTTCCAACTCTAACTTTAGTTGCTTATGCAAAAATATTGAACTTCTGGAAATACAAATCTTCATCCCAGACCTGAGATATGATTCTTGCAGCAACATCATTGTCCAAAACGTTACCCTTTTTTAACTTACCTCTGACTGTAGCTAAGTTAGAAAGAAAGTCTTCAACATAACCAAACACAGGGATCTTGAGAATTTCTGTCACTGCAATATACAAAAAAAAACACTAAGTGACTGAAAAAAGTTGCATACTAAAGCACTTGTGCGACACTGCTGGTACCTTCACTCTTAGCTTTTATACCCATCTAAACTATATGTAAACATGGCATATATTTTCGACATGAAACGTTCATCCAATTATCCTGTTCTGAATTGACCTTGTCGACTTGGTAAAAAAAATACCTGTTCTACAAAACTATTTTTCGCATCAGATATCATACTCGACATAATTTTGTAGATCACAGTCTAAGGCCGAGAAGACACCTAATATTGAAACTATTTACATGTAATAATGAACATCACCTCACCAAAAAAGGCACGTTACTTTCCTGTACTACTATTGCAAAATACATAACTAGAAATGGGTCAGAATTGCCACCCTTTAAATAATTCCCATTATAGGAAGCAGGTTATTGAAAACGTTTGACATGCCTAACATATTAATCATAAGAAGTACTCCGTATATATTATTTGATGCATCATAGGAAATCCATCTATGTAGTATAAGTAACACAAAACAAAAAAGAAAAGAAAAGAAAAAGTAAAAATGAAGTACCTTAAGCAACCGCCTCTTCTTTTCGTTTTAGTATTGACAAAGCATCAATTTAATTTTCTAATAAATAGAAAATGACATGTAGAATTACAAAGCATATAAAAGACTACTATTAACAACAACACATTTTGCTTAATATTAATAAATAATGCTAAACTCATAATCTCGTTTTCGGATTAATAGTAGAAAAACATATATGGAAAGTTGTCAAAGAACTCATACCAAAAATGTGTCAATAACAATCATACTTACAAATTTTGAGTCAATTAGGATACAAATTCCTACGAATATTTTTTCGTTAATACCTAAAATAACAATTGCAACAAATTTGATATACATTAGCACAGGGTATACCGGGCGACAAAAGAACTATCAATCAATTGATACTCAATAAAGTAACATAATCCCTAAGTAACATAAACGCTGAAATGCAATCTTATTATACTATGGTTTGTTTAAGCATGCGTGAACAAAAGGAATTAGGCCATGTAATGTTGTCTAGCTGAACATTATATAATCATATTCGAGTTACAAATGCATAAAAATGTTTACGTGATCATATAGCAGTTGTTCCAATTTCATCTTGAACCCGAATTTGCAGATGGAATCTAAAAACCTAAGAATCCGATTAAGCTATTGGTATTCGTTGTATGTTAAACATAGTGACAAATAAGTAAATTACTCACTGAGTTTTGCGGCTTGAGATATTGATTAGGCATTTCGTGCAGTACCACTCAGTCTCTAATCTCACATGGATTTATATTTATTACTTCACGAATTGGTAACCATGTTGTACTATCATGATACGCATGCAACAAAAGTACAGGTTATTAAAATAGTGTTCTTACCTCTTTCGCTTGTAATTTTGTTGATAAAATCCCCTGATGCAATAGCAACTCGTAGTCATAGCATGTCACCACCTCACTATCTGGCATCAGTTAAACATAAAATTGAACATTACTAAGATCAAAGGATATACCTTCAATGAATCCAAGCTCATCAGCTTCTTCGAGTAATGTTTGCCTTCATACTAAGGAAAGAACATTCTTCAACCTGCATAAACAAACACACTAATAAGTAATATCAGATGGACATCGAAAACATCTAAAACTTCTTGGTTAGAAAAGAATGCAATTTATCTATATGTTGTCTCTTATAGGATGCTTTCTTGCACTCTTTTCGGGGATATGAGGGAATAAACAAAAATACAGAAAAGTAACAACTTACGGTTCCTTCAAGCATCTTTATTGATGCCTACCGCACACCCTCACCCGATACCCGATACATCTCTGCTAATGATAAGAATCTCAGCCTATGGATATGAGGAAATAAACAAAAACTTAAATGGATCGTACACATGAAAGGTGGATACGTATAACTTCTGAAATTGAACAAAATTTGAGCAAAACCTTCTTTGTAATCTTGTCAAGTTAATCTATATAAGCGTTGCGCAACTGCTACATTATAGTCAACAACCTGCATTAAGAAAGGAATGCACAATAACATGCCAAATCACCATGTACAACATCATCTATTGGAAAAGCTTGCAAGCATATAGCTCTTGGAAGAAGCCTTTGAAAGAAGATGCTTGAAACAATTTTAGGAACTCAAAGTTGGTATCTCTAACGACACTGTTATGGCATCGACAATTCTAAAGTCGAAAATGGATTTTTCCTCTTGAAAGGCTTAAACTAAGCCGAAAATGATTTAAATACTGAAACAATGCTTAAATTATAAAACTACTACATCAATGCTCAGATGATTACCTTCCATATTTTTCTTCCACTTAAGCATTTCATCAGACATCTTCTATGCGGCTATCAAGTAAAAGTGAATCAGAAATCAAAAGTATCAAAATCTACATCTAACTATATTTAAAAAACTAACTAATACCAAATTTATTAAACAAAATTCGATTGTAATCATACAAAATCATAACAATAAAAAGCCATAACATAAAAGTCTGAAATTGAGACCAATGATTAGAGAGATGAGAGAATTACCATTGACATTAAACAACACTTTGTGATGGACCTCTAAACCCAGTGTATAGATTAATAAAACGATTCCAAGTGTAACCTGCAAGAAATAACCAAAATTATAAGCAAAACTAAATTTAAAATTTTAGGGTTTTCGTTTAATAACACAAATAATAAGATAATCAATCGAATTGTATAATATATTTGAATTAAAACAATATAATTGTAATTTTGCAACTAATAATTTGAAACCCAATTCAAAAATCAATAATAAATATCAAATCGATTCAATACAATTGAAACTTACTAAAATTATTGGGTTGATTTCAAGATCATACATGGTGATTTTGAAACGGGTTGAATCAAAAATATATCTTCATTGAAATTCATGGACAGCTAAAAAACAAATGATATTATTTATTTTTGGTTGGTTTAAAATCGTGTACAGGAAGATTGGGTGTTATTGTTTTTGATTGAAACGCATGTGGCTTCAAAGCTTATGGGTTTTAGTCAAAGTTATTTTAGGATAATATAACCATGCATTTAACACAATATTGAAACAGGTTGAATGATAATAATGACTTTACAAAAATATGAATTATAGGAGCGTATTTTAGTTTGACTTGCACTATTAGGTTGAAAGATGGAGCGTACAATTTAATGCCCCACAAAATTAAGAAGCGTTCCAAAACTGTTTTTACATATTTGACTTTTTGACTTTTTTTTCTTAATCTCTTTTGTTAAGCATAATGGTATTGTACATTGAAGCTAATTAATGAGTTTTTTAATGCTCATGCTTAAAGGGCTTATGTAAAAGGACTTTATTGTCTTTTTATTTAGTTTCTCCTCTTTTTTAATGCTTAAAATTCTTGTACATTGTCTTCTATAAGGAATTTTGGTCACACATTTAATGAGTTTTTTTAATGCTCCTGCTTTAGGGCGCTTGTACAAAACGTTATTTTATTAGATAGTATAGATATACCTTTATCTAGGGACTAGGACCTGACCACTGACTGCGAAGAAGGGCCTAGAAAAGAATGCATCAATAAAGTTTCTTGTCTCGGATGTGGCGGCAGATATCTGTGAAAAAAGTGAAGTTAACAAACTAACACAGATAACAACTCATCTTTGCATCCACTATGTAACAAGAAACAGATTCATCTCACCATTCACATTCCCACCTAATACTCAACTATAGTTAAAGAAAACAACTTATATGCTAAAAAAAGGCTCACTAAGACCAGTTAAAATGGCTTATGGAAAGTGGTTTTGGAACCACTCTCTGCGAGGGGGTATCTCTATGGTTACATACAAACAGGTTCCATAACCGGTCTCTATTATAAGTATTGACACTGGTTTTTGGTTAAGAACAAATTCCAGCATCTTTGAAAGTTACAGAGGAAAAATAAAGAACATCATTGAAACCAGTGAACTGTTGTAGTACAAACAGAGTGCCTCCAATTAAAGCAACTGCAGCCACTATAAACAATTAAGCTGAAAGTGATAGAAATGTAAATCTTACACATATATAACTCGTACGATAATATTACCTCTAGAATGTGGTTCCTCTAGCAGTTTGGACCATCTACTATCCAAGTCACCACCATCGTTCGTAAGAACAGACTGAAATTCATCAATGCTTTTATCAACTTCAGATGGTCCCCTAAGATTTGAGATAATTTTTTTAGCATCATCAAACTTGCGCGCCTTCACAAACACCAAAACTAACCAATAAAATGTTTACTTTTTTTGCTAACAGAATTGTGTCTTTTCTTTTAACTGGTTATGAACCAGAAACCTACTATGCAAACAGCCACAACGAACTCTCGACATCAAACCGCATACCAAACTGTAACAAGAAGGCATCATACTACAACTTATATTTAGCACATGACGTAATCGTATAACATGTCAGTAAGATGTCTTTTATTTTATTTTATATCAACAATCCTAGATAACAGCAAATAAAAGTAAATTATTTATACCAGTGGGGATCACTGTCCGAGAATATACCTAGAAAGAGTGATGCTATAATTCCAGTACATATTCCAATTTTTCACAAGTTCCCCAGTGAACCCCCATATTTTGTCGGAGCCACCTGAAAATAACATGTTTAATACTTTCACACTACTAGTAAGTATATGTGCGTCCATATGATGTAATTGTATGTTTCAATTCTATAGGATGTCCACAATCTTTAGTGTGAACAAAATCCATTTAGTCAAGAGGCTAGAGGAGGATACATGAGGCTAGAGGAGGCTCGTGCCCATTAGCGATTCTATAGGATAATAAAGTTTTACAACATTAATGGCCTGGTATGTGCAAATGAATGAAACATCTAATTATCTTCATATGTTACCTTACAGTGCCAAACACTACTTTACGGTGCGGAATATAGCTTATATTAAGTTCATACAAAACTTCACATTGCTGACCAAACAAAATGAAAAGAACCATTGTTTCCAGTGACGCAAACATATACACACGCAAAAAAAAAGGAAAAAAATATAATAATATAGGCTTAACTTTTCTTTTTCTATTCAAGCAATATAACAAACACGTTAAAGGCAATAACTTAATAGTTACTTCAATCAATATTGGGGTGTATACACTAAAGCTTAACTAATTTCAACAACACTTCCACAAATAAATTCAACAAATCAATATATCATGAGTTTAGTAAAGCTGAACAACTGACAAAACTATAATCGGAATAAGAAATCAATGTCGAGCTTAATCTCGTTGCATTTCCAAATTTTACCCATCTATCAAATATAGTTCAACAATTAAGAAGGGGGTTCACATGACAAAATAATTTGGGTTAAACACCCCAACTAGAGATTTGGATTGGAAACGCATACTAAAAAGTAAACACATAAATTAAAACTTATGCATCGAGCAATGATTTGAGTATTTTAAAACTCATCAATACTATAAAGTTAGCACAATATATAATTATTAACCATAATTAACCTAAATAAATCTACCAATTGCATATAAATGATAGATTAAGAAAAATTATACCATTTTGTTGGCTCAAACGCTGTTAAAAAGAAAGGGATTTGGGGGAATAGAAAAGATAAGGTGAGGTTCTCGGCGGTGGTGTGGTCGACTATCGGGGGAAATGAATATTTGAGGGTTTCCGAGAAAATTAAATTTTGAAAATTTGAGATTTGGGGTTTTTTTTTTTTTTTTTTTTTTTTTTTTGTGTGTGTGGGGGATTTTGGGAATGATAAAAATTATCAAAAAAAACAAGCGGGTATTTGAATATTTGGATCGTTTTGGTCGTAACTCTTTTATACAAACTCCGATTTTTATGATTCAAGCGGCCATGAAAATGGGAAAAATATATGTACAACTTTTGTTTAGGTAAAATAAGGCCATTCTCTCGTGGCATGGCACACAACCGCACCATGTGGCATGCGCCAAATTTTAGTAATATGATCTTCTTGCGCTCAATTTCAAAAATTTCATTGTATTAAGCTACTCATAATCTTATAACACTGCATGTGCGCGCACATAGACGTGGTTGTTTTACAAAATAAATTTTACTAAATAACTAGGAAAGTCTTACTGATCGTTGTAATTCTTTAAGGATTTCTGACGGATAATATAAAATATTTAAAACTTTAATAAGACCCGTCGTAAATCTCTAGGAAATTACAACCATCACCTATGGATTTCCTAGTTCTTTTTCTTCAAATGTTTAAAATGCACCATTGATGACACGTACAGTAATACTAATCATTGATGACTTGAAAATAAGTGAATTTATATCCATCAACAAGATATCAATTGGTATGATGATGTTCTAGTAGAATGAGAAATAACCAAAGCAGAAAGCTTTCAAAAGCTAGTCCATCTGCATACTAGATAAAAATCACAGCGCACCCTACAAAATTCATGACCTCAAAGCTCTAGAACAAGAACCAATTATTCTAACCTCATTGTACTCGCACATACTTATACACAAATAGACATATGCTTATATGTAGATGCTATTACACCCACACGTTTGTTGCCTTAACTTGTTTAACGAAACGCAAGTCATTTATTGTTACGACATCAATTACAAAAATAGTTTTGCCAATATAAACACATATATAAAATATACATTGTGTTCATCTTTATTTTTTGTCACTACTTTTTTAGATAAGTTACTAGAAAATCCCTATGTGATAATTTACCTAGAGATTTCCTAGTAAATAATACTCATAAGAAATACGCATGATACGTATTTATTCAATATATAGATTGATTATAGAGATTAAAAGTTAATGATGAAGGGCCACTGAATGTTAGAGTAAATTAATAAAATCGATTATAAATTTATTTTGTAGTCCAAGATAATAAAAGTAAAATATAGTCAACACGTGCAGGAAAAACGTGTAAATTGGGTCAGGTTTTTAAAGATCCCCAAATACATTTGTATTTTCCACAACCTATAAAAACTGTTTCAAATACGTAAGTATTTGGCACTAACATTAGATAATGTTTCAAATACATATAGATATTTGGCACCGTTCGTACCAACCGTTCCAGATAAATTATTATTTAGCACCAACGATATATAACGTTCCAAATACATGTACAAATTTGGCACCGTTGGTACCAACCGTCCCAAATACACAAATATTTGGCACTGGTAACTCAAACCATTCCAAATACACATGCATTTGGCACCATTATTAGAAAACGTTCCAAATGCACACGTATTTGGAACAATTTCTCAATAGCCGTCCCGAATACCTACTTTTTTGTCACGGTTACTCCACAAGTGCCAAATACGTGTATTTGGCACGATTTTTAGACTGTTCCAAAAAGTTTCGTCCTAAAAACCACCTTTTCTTGTAGTGTATTCTTTGTAGCTTTCTCTCTTTGTCATCTTCAGTCCTTGATCTTTCACATTTTTTGTCTTTATCAACTCAAATATAGTTCCCAACAGTCATATACTTCTGAATTACGATGGCCCGAACGGTATTATGTTATATATATAAAAACCCTAAGAGTGATTAGTTAAGAAAACCTAGACTAAGACTTGACATACACACACCTACACTACCCCCAGGATACGTGAGTGAGTTATCTAAACCCCTACTTTACTTACTTTGAGACCCAGGTGAGTTTTCATAGCCTCACTTTTAAATGTTTACAACCCTGTGAGGGGGATACATGCTTTAAACCGAATACAAGTCTTTTTCTTTGGTTGTTGCACGAGTAAACTATCTGCCACTACTACATAACTAAAATTCATGAATCTAATCATTTGGGATATTTTACCCAAGTGAACGCGAATATAGTTGATAGATCTATTGGAGTTTGACAA